>JAODAL010008030.1:0-120854 GCA_025379985.1 Phyllomedusa bahiana | reverse complement strand
GGCAATCTGTAATGCACTTGATTTTGGGGGCGGTGTGCGGGAGACAGGCGCACTGGAACCTTACAAAGCTATAGATTTATAGCTTCAGTACAGCAACTCCAGGCGCATTACTGCTGGAACAGGTAAACCACTTTGAAAGTGGTTTACCTGAGCCTCAATTGTCATTTCTGCACTAGAATGCGCCTGATTTATGACTCCTGTAGACCGGGTTTATAGATCCAGGCGCATTCTATACTATTATAATATGCATAAAAAAAGCCATAAATCATATATGTCGCCCTAAATGCTCTAAAACGACAGCGTCTTACAGAATAAGGGGCACAGCGCTGGAAACAGCAGATCTGACACTAGTTTGTGCTGCCCTCAGCAAGGGGGGGGGCATAACCTATGTGACAGGTTCTCTTTAAGAGCAAAAATGTTAGTATGTGCCTTTTTCTTGCAACCATGATATGAATATGCCTTAGCGTGCTTTCACACAGCGCAGTTTTGGTGCAGTTTTAACTCCGCTCCGATTAAACTGCATTATTACCAGCAAGCTTCTTTCAGTTGTCTAAATTTGCGAGTAATCAATTAGTGTGTTTGTAATCCCCAAGACTTCAAACTGTAATTGATTATTTACTTGAAACACCTTTATTTAGACAACTGAAAGAAGCTGTTGGTAATAGAGGCTTTTAAGGTATGTCCCACAGGCGTTTGCCGGTATGAACAATCTTTTCTGATGCGTCTCTGGGTCCATCAGAACGGAGCCAGACACGCCTCTAACAAGTAGCAGCGGCGTTCGCATGAGAGATCGCCGCTGCGTGTTTGCATCGCGCCTGTCAGGTCCGTAACATGCAATTCTTTGATTGCATCCGCAAGAAGGACCCGACAGGGCGATGCAAACACGCAGCGGCGATCTCTCATGTGAACGCCGCTGCGTGTCTGTCACTTCCAGCAGTGATAAAGTCACTGCTAATTGTTAGATGCGTGTCTGGCTCCGTTCTGATGGACCCAGAGACGCAGCAGAAAAGCGAATGTTCATACGGCGTGAAGACGCCGTATGAACATAACCTTATTGGAGCACAGTTAAAACTGCACCAAAACTGCGCTGTGTGACAGCCCCTTTCATAAAGTTGGGTCCTACCCCATTTCTATACATAGCCAGAGTAAATAGGCTGAATGAGATAGCACAGGGAATGACATCAGTATTAACACCTGGTCAGCGACACAGCAGGAAGGGGAAGCAGGATGCAACAGAAAGCAGACAAATATCCCGCACAAGCTCCAAGATAAGCGGCTGCCCCATCACATCTCCCTCTCCTACAGCGACTGGACTTGGGACCACTCCTCAGGATGGCAGCTTAAGGATTGAGCATTACCCGGCAGACCGAGCAGGTGAACACGAGGGCGGCTTTAGCGGCAGCTTTCTGGTCGTGTCCTTGTTGTTTCTTCTTTTCTGCTTGCTTCTTGGCGTTCTTCTGTTGTGACTGGATCTTCTGATGTCCTCGAGCCATATCTGCAATGTGAAACACGTTACTTACACCCGCACTGAGAACGCCCCGCAGCCCAGCAGGTGCACACAAGTCGCTTTACTGGAACACAAGGACAGAGACGGGGATGTAGATACCACAACACCTGCTCATTTCCAGGCTGAAACACAGATAATGCTGCTATAGAAGAGGTAATTTAAAGGGGTTGTCTCACTACAAGGATTGCTTTTTATGTTAAAGGTCTTGTAGAAACAAGTCACTTTGCAATATATGTTCATTAACAGTGTCCTACCTATTCCGAGATATCCCCTCTTGTATGGGCTGCATCAACTACAGACCTGTTCAATCTCTCATGATAGGCTGCCAGCACTGGTTGCTATAGCTGCAGACCTTTTCAGTCTCTCCTGATAGGCTGCCAGCACTGGTTGCTATAGCTGCAGACCTTTTCAGTCTCTCCTGATAGGCTGCCAGCACTGGTTGCTATAGCTGCAGACCTTTTCAGTCTCTCCTGATAGGCTGCCAGCACTGGTTGCTATAGCTGCAGACCTTTTCAGTCTCTCCTGATAGGCTGCCAGCACTGGTTGCTATAGCTGCAGACCTTTTCAGTCTCTCCTGATAGGCTGCCAGCACTGGTTGCTATAGCTGCAGACCTTTTCAGTCTCTCCTGATAGGCTGCCAGCATGGTTGTATAGCTGCAGACCTTTTCAGTCTCTCCTGATAGGCTGCCAGCACTGGTTGCTATAGCTGCAGACCTTTTCAATCTCTCCTGATAGGCTGCCAGCACTGGTTGCTATAGCTGCAGACCTTTTCAATCTCTCCTGATAGGCTGCCAGCACTGGTTGCTATAGCTGCAGACCTTTTCAGTCTCTCCTGATAGGCTGCCAGCACTGGTTGCTATAGCTGCAGACCTTTTCAGTCTCTCCTGATAGGCTGCCAGCACTGGTTGCTATAGCTGCAGACCTTTTCAGTCTCTCCTGATAGGCTGCAATTACATGGTGCTATATCTACAGACCTGATCTATCTCTCCTGATAGGCTGCCAGCGCTGGTTGCTATAGATACAGACCTGTTCAGTCTCTCCTGATAGGCTGCCAGCACTGGTTCCTATAGCTGCAGACCTTTTCAGTCTCTCCTGATAGGCTGCCAGCACTGGTTGCTATAGCTACAGACCTTTTCAGTCTCTCATGATAGGCTGCCAGCACTGGTTCCTATAGCTACAGACCTTTTCAATCTCTCATAATAGGCTGCCAGCACTGGTTGCTATAGCTGCAGACCTGGCTTCTACTGCAGCCTAGCGGAAGCCAGTAAAAACGCCCCTGAATTCAAAATGAAACTGAGAACACAGGACTGAGGTAAGATGAACCAATGTAGTGAGACAACCCCTTTAAAGGCTACGACCAAAGGTACCTGAGGACCTTTACTAGAGGGAGGGCAGAAATGGCACCACAGCCGTTCAACTGCAGATACCCAAGACACCGGCCTGATTCCTGTCTGCCACCACCACAAGTATTGCGCCAATGCTACCATCTGATACTGCCATGTTTAAACATGATTGCCGCACAGCACTAGAATTGCCCATGTTATGTCTAGGCATCAAATTCATCACAATGGGATTAGGAAAAAAAAAAAAGCCTCATAGTCACCCCCTATGCAAATACTCAGTGGACAGGCATCTGCCAGGGTCGACGTTACTCACACAGCAGATCATACTGAACAGAATCCTCCAGCAAAAACTGCCCATTGACCGTTTTAGGCCCAGATTACGTCTTCACTGAAGTTGTTGTTCGGAGCCTCGGAGGTAGATTCTGCAAATATTTCAGTTTTTTCCGAAAAATAGCGCAACAGGCTGCTCTATTTTTTAATTCTAACAGACACCATGATAGAAACCTGATGAAGCAAGTCACTGATAGCGGGGTGCCAATGAGCTCTGTCACAAAATGGATCTGTCACCACCGTTCTCTTCATTTTGACGGAGCAAAAAAAAACCCCCAGATGTGAACTCCGTCTTGAAAAGAATTGACACGCAATTCTGTTCAAGACGGAGCTGAGCTGCGCTTTTGAAACACGCAGCGGCGATCCCTCATGTGAACGCCGCTCCGCGTTCAGCGCAGCGAGAATCTCACTGCTCATTGTTAGATCCGTCTTGGGTACCGACAGAGCGGACCCCAAGACGGACCCGAAAACGGCTTGTAACATGGAGTGGAAACTCCGTGTGAACAAGCCCTTCAAGGGGGGTTCAGAGAGTTGAAAAAAGCGTGTGCGTCTGTTGGGCATGATTAAAAAGAAAAGTATGAGGGTATGTTCACACACCGTTTTTGGGTCCGGAAATTGGATCCAAAAACGCTGCAGCAATCGGATCTAAAACAGATCCAACATGCAGCTGCGCGTTTGGATGCGTGTTTGGCTGCAGCAGGATCGCTCCCTATAGTTTATTATAGGGCTCCTGCTGCGTCTTTCGGACCAAGAATTGACATGTCAGTTCTTGGAAGGGACCCGAAAGACGCAGTGAGACGCGCATCGGTGATCACACGTGTGAATGCCGATGCGTGTTCCTAATAAAAAGCTATGTAAATCACACTGCGCATTATAAGATGCGTGTTGGGGTCCGACAGACAGATCCAAACACATATCGAAAAGCGCATGTTCACACAGAGTAAAACACGCCGTGTGAACATACCCTGATACTTTTCCAACTCTTGGGAGACCCCTCTACGGGGAGGTTCACATGGCTGTTGTTGAGGTGGATTAGGCTGAATCCATGTTAAAAATGACGATCAAAACCAACTGCAAATTGCTCATATATGGAAAACCGTGTCGCGGGACACACAACTTTCGGCACCAAATTCTCACCTAGTATATGGAGGCTGAAATCCGTCTCAGAAACAGCGTAAAAACCTACAAATTGCAAATCCACATCCAAAAACAGCAATGAATTAGCAATGCTTATTGGACATGGATCCCACATTGTGTCACTGCTGAAACGTAGCTGCGTGAACCTGTCCTAATCAGTGGCGTAACTATAGGGGGGTCGCAAAGGTCGCAGTTGCGACCGGGCCTCTGAGCTAGGGGGCCCGCAGGCCACCCTTGCCACACCATGTATCCAGCGCCGTATTTGTAGATCGGCAGATGCAAAGATGGCAGGAGATGGGGACGGCACTTTAGACAGCAAAATAGTTCTCTATTTTGCTCCTCTCCCTAAGCTTCTGCCGCCCATTATCTGTCTGAAGGGCCGGCAGCAGCGAGGAAGGAGGGGGGAGGGTCTCCAGGCTCCTGCCGTACCGGAGCAGCAGGAAGTACGTGCGCCCCGGCAGAGCTGTCTTCAGTAGCTCCTGTGAGGAGCTGAGAACATCGCTGTCCTCTATCTCCCTGCTCCAAGACAACACAGCTACATAATATTATCAGCACACAGCTAATTGTGTGCTTATAAGAGCAGCTTCCATGCAGAGGTCCGAGGCAGGGGAGTTCATGACCCCTGCAGCAGCGTCACCTATGGCCCCCAGCCCTTCCAAGAGCTGTGAGGAGGAAGAAGAGCACAGATGTGCAAATTCAGGCAGGTACAAGAGGAGCAAACAATGTGTAACTTGTATTCCCAGTGTAAGATTGTAAAGCTGCATGTGTGGATTCATAAGTAAATACTCATGTGTGCTGGTTTGTGTACACACATAACAGATTTGCAATATATATATATATACACACACACACACATATACACACATACTGCAAATCCAAGCCCTATACACTTTTATGTGTACACACAAACCAGCACACATGACAGTATTAATCTTCAATATTCTGTATTCCATATACTATTTCCAATCTAGGGCTGCCCATACATTGCAGATATCCATATGGGTCACAGGTGACTCTGCAAGGACGTTCCTAGACGTTCTTGCAGATTTTGAAGCTGCAGCTGATTAGATCCCTCCGTTCCCTATTACTGTATACACAACATATAATAAACAATCTGTATACTGCTTTAAAATAAAAAGGCAAAAGTAAAAAAAAAACAAAAAAAAAAAAAACCACCAGTTCAAACCTTTTAGCCCTCCTCCGATGACCTTAAAATTATGTTGTCTACAAAAAAGTCTAAGAGAAAAAAAAATTAAAAAAATTATTTAATAATTTTTTTTTTTTTTTTTACTTTTTTCTTGTCATGCTAAAAAAATAATAATGTTAAGTTAAAGGAGTTGTCTCCCTACAGAGTTTCAAAGGATGCATGAATGAAATACTCTGCCACTTCCTGGTTCAGACTGACTCATTTGCATACAGCTTGTGCTTGTACAGCTCTGTGCTGTGCTTTCAGTTGCTAATGAGATCAGATTAGCTTCTCAAACTACTAACAGGACTTCTTATCTGATCCCTCAAACAAAAGCCCTAGTTACAGTGTTGTTTATTTTACATAAATCAAGCTTTTTACTGCTCAGCAGCAAGGACACTGCTGTGACCTGTGTGATGACATCACTCACTGCTCTCTCATAGAACAAACAGCAGGGGGAGAATTGTTTACAGGTCGGTTACTGAAATAGCCAGGGAGGTCATAAATTCACTTGTATCTCCTTAGGGAAAACAGAGGAACAAAGCAATATATTTGGAAAATGTCTTTATTTTGTGTTCCCTACAATTTGAAAGCTATTCTTTGTAGCGAGACAACCCCTTTAATGAAAAACTAAGCCTTTTGGTATGACAAAAAGTTAACAGAATAACCCATACATAATAGACACGTACTGAAAAAAACTAAAATGTAACTGGCAGGAATGGGGTAAACAGCCTCGTCAGGAAGTGGTTAAAGGGGTTGTCTCACTACATTGATTCCTCTCACCTCAGTCCTGTTTTCTTGGTTTCATTTTGAATTCAGGGGTGTGTTTACTGACTTCTACTAGGCTGCAGTAGAAGCCAGATCTGTAGCTATAGCAACCATGACAGGCGCTGTCAGGAGAGATCACACAGGTCTGTAGCTATAGCGACCTGAGGAGCTGATGCAGTCCATACAAGAGGGGATATCTAGGAATAGGTAGGACACTGTTAATGGACACTTATTACAAAGTGACTTGTTTTTGCAAGATCTTACACTGTATTAGGGTATGTTCAGACGACATAGTCTCAGTCCATACTTCAGCGTGTAACTGCGCTTTAATATGCCCGGGGGGGAGAAAGGGAACAGACACTTTGGCTGTATAACTTGGTTTTCTTTGGCCCCATTTGAAATGAATTTTCTTCTATGACAATCCCTTTAAATAGAAATAATTTTCTGCATCGCGCTGCACCACAGACATCCGTCACATCAAGTCGGGAACCTGTTGTTGAAAAGTATTGACCAACAGATTATGTCTGGTGGTAGGGGTGCCCCGAGCTGAAGTTTTGCACCTGGGCCCATGAGTCTCTAGCTACGCCCCTGGTCCTAATGCAGAAAAGCAGCTGCGTGGACCTGTCCTAATGCAGAAAAGCAGCTGCGTGGACCTGTCCTAATGCAGAAAAACAGCTGCGGGACCTAATGCAGATGTGACTGGTGGTAGGAACAGAAAACTGAAAATTCACCGCATGATGGAGGCGAACGACGTACAACAGACCCCCGACGACTTTTAAAAGGTGTTTATCACGTTCTGGCGTTTACAAAAACTTTCTGCAAAAGGTGACAATCCAGGACAAAGGCTCTGGATGGAGATGCAGATGTGAACCTAACCTATGTTAGACCCCAGCAGCAAATCTCTGGGGGAATCCAGCCAACTGGTTGCAAGGATTTGACAATATATCTTAGGTTATGTTCACACCGCGTATTTGCAGGGAGAACTTCCTCACGTAACTGCGCTGCAATGCGCCCACCGTACGCCCCGAAATATGATAAAATCATAGCGCTCATTGAGTGCTACGATCAGCACCTGTAAAAAGAAGTGACATCACTTTTTTCCAGTGCTTATGTGTTGGGAAAGACAAAAGTGAATGGAAGCGCTGTTGAAAGTACATGCCGGCCAGTGTCTACTTTCAACAGCAGCGCGCACAACTACTAGTGCATCTCAAAAAATTAGAATAGCATGAAAAAGGTAATTGATGGGTTGTCTCACTACATTGATTCATCTTACCTCAGTCCTCTTTTCTTGGTTTCATTTTGAATTCAGGGGCATTTACTGGCTTCTACTAGACTGCAGTAGAAGCCAGGTCTGTAGCTATAGCAACCAGCGCTGGCAGATTATCAGGAGAGAGTAAACAGGTCTGTAGCTATAGCGACCTGAGGAGCTGATGCAGCCCATACAAGAGGGGATATCTAGGAATAGGTAGGACACTGTTAATGGACACATATTGCAAAGTGACTTGTTTTGCAAGATCTTTAACATAAAAAGCAATCCTTGTAGTGAGACAACGCCTTTAAGTCAAATATATTGTATGGACTCATTACAGTATGAATTACAAGGTTTAATCTAATACATTTATGAGCCCTCTAACAAATAAAAAGTCCTAGAGAACCCCTTTAATTTTCAATGATAGTCTCATTTTTTGAGATGCATTAGTACATGCTGCTATACGCCATGTGAACCTGGTCTTATGTTCAAATGAGGTTTTTAACATACAACATTAATCCATATAACACAATACCAATCAGGAGGACAAAGTCTTATGAATGGTTTCCATATTGCAAAATATGGAAAGTAACACTCCCCCCCCGTCAGGGTCAAATCACACAGGAATGGAGCTCTGTTAACAGCGTGCACCACTAGAACCGGAAACACTGGTTCAACATTGTCCACATTTCCTCCGTTCAGATGTCACATATGTCTGCAGCTGCTGAGCCCATCATCATCATCATCATCATCATCATCATCATGAGCAGGAACCACCAGCTGCTCCTGGGGGGAAACCACATGATCAGACCCCCTGGTGTGAACCACCAGCAAATTACACATTTCCTCCACAATGGAGAAAACAAGCCGATTCTTATGTAACAAGCCAATTATATAAGCTATGGGACAGGGCTAGAGATGTGGGTGCGACTCGTGAGATCACTGCACAACACTGCAATCAGAGGGTAGAAGGAATTTACATGTTCAATTACATAAGAAACTCGGAAACTTTAAAGGGGTTGTCTCACTGCATTGATTCATCTCACCTCAGTCCTGTTTTCTTGGTTCACTTTAAATTCAGGGGCGTGTTTACTGGCTTCCACTAGGCCAGGGGCGTCAAACTGCGTCCCTCCAGCTGTTGGGAAACTACATCTCCCATCATGCTCACGGTTATAGATGATACAAATGCATGATGGGAGTTGTAGTTTCAAAAACAGCTGGAGGGCCGCAGTTTGACACCTGTGCACTAGGCTGCAGTAGAAGCCAGGTCTGTAGCCATAGCAACCAGCGCTGGCAGCCTATCAGGAGAGATGGCACAGGTCTGTAGCTATAGCGACCTGAGGAGCTGATGCAGCCCATACAAGAGGGGATATCTAGGAACAGGTAGGACGCTGTTAATGGACACACATTGCAAAGTGACTTGTTTTTGTAACATCTTTTACATCAAAATAAATCCTTGTAGCGAGACAACCTCTTTAAGATACTTGGAGCTTCCATTATATGATGATTCCTGAACACAAGGGCATGGGATCAATCATGTGACATCCAGAGACCCAAAACCAGTTACGACCCAATGCTTTTCATAGATGACCTTTTGTCTATAGTTGCACCTAGACTGCAAAATCCTATGTGATGTTACGTGGACTCTGGTCTGGTTCACATTTATACATTGGATGTACTGGGCCTGGAACAAATCCAAAAACAGACCGTGGTTTTAGTGCAAACCTATAGCAAAAACCGTTATGCAGCAATGTTAACATATCATTGGATTTTGGACGCCATTTTAACGTATGTTGTGTGAGTTAGGGGTCATGTATGAAAACTGTCTCGGTGTAAGACTTTTTGTTGCCCCCCAACTAATCAGAGCACCCTTCATTTTTCCAAAGCACTATATGAAAGCTGAGCTCTGATTGTTGCTTATAGCAACCAAAGTCTTAAACCTAGACAGTTTTCATACATGAGGCCCTTAAAGGGTTGTCTCACTACAAGGATTGCTTTTTATGTTAAAGATCTTCCCAAAACAAGTCACTTTGCAATATGTGTCCATTAACAGTGTCTACGTATTCCTAGATATCCCCTCTTGTATGAGCTACATCAGCTCCTCAGGTCGCTATAGCTACAGACCTGTTTGATCTCTCCTGATAGGCTGCCAGCACTGGTTGCTATAGCTACAGACCTGGCTTCTACTGCAGCCTAGTGGAAGCCAGTAAACACGCCCCTGAATTCAAAATGAAACCAGGAAAACAGGACTGAGAAATGAATCACTATAGTGAGACAACCCCTTTAAAGCGGTTGTCCCGTTATAGAAAATTCTCTTCACCAGCTGCTCGTTGCGATCCCGTCCTGCATTTGAATGAGGTCGGCTCTAGCGCAGTCCTCCTCATTCACTTCTATGGGAGCTCCGAGTATAGCCAAGTGTGTGTGCGCAAGTAAAAGCATCCCAAAACATGCAGCGAAATTACACTTGTAAAATACATGTCGTGTGAATGACAAAACATATTTCACATTGAAATGAATGAGAGCTGCATAGAACATTGTTAAAACTGTATTTTGGGGCTTATTTCAGTGCAAAAATACTCCCCCAAACGAGCGTAAATTTACACCTTGTGAACATACCCTATAGGTTAGAGTAGACCTGCATACTGTTCATCACAGATTTAATCATATATTGTAGGCAGGAGGCTCCAATATGCATGTAAACACTGTCCTATCTCTTAAAAGGGTTCTTACCATGCAGTTTCACAGAGCCACAGCCAGCTTTAGGCTCACACTTCCTGGTCAGACAGTGGGTGGGTCTATTGTACTGATTAACACATCAGCTCTGCTGTTCCCAGCTATTCCTGTTAGGCCGTGTTCACACGGCTTATTCACGACGGATTTGTGCGCGTATTGAGCGCACAAATCCGCCGTGAATAAGGGGCGGGACGGGGGCAGGGCCGGAGCGCGGCTGGGCGCCGCTCCCCGGGCCCCCTAGACAATGCATTGTTTACGGCGCGTCCCGCGCCGTAAATAATGTGCTTGTCACTTTTCCCCCGCGGCGGATTTGCCCAGCGGGGAGGAGCGACGGATTCCACTGTTCTCAATGAGAGCAGTGGTATTTACCGTAAATTGCTGCGCCGGATTGGCGCCGTACTGCAGCGCAAATCCGGCCGCAGTACGGCGCCAATCCGCGGGCAGAATAAGCCCCGTGTGAACGAGGCCTTACAGTGACATGAGTGCAGGAGACCTATGAAGTGTAGTAAACAAGGCTACAGGGTTCTTTATAGTAAGCGCTTGTCATTTAGTTAGGTAAGCAAACTCAACGGGGGACCCAACAGGCAAAACTGCCCCGACGCACGGGGAGTAATAACATGGAAGCAGGGAGAGGAAGTGTAAGTTCACACGGCTTATTTTGGGGCGCATTTCGCTTTTAAATTGGAGCGTACTGCGCTCTAAAAAGGCGAAAAAACGTCCCAATCATACTGTACGCCCCGCAATTAACCCGGGGGGAACATAGCCGTAGAGAAAAGTTGTTTTAACCAAGAAACTTTTGTGTTTTAAGGGAATAAACTTCTTAATCTACTGACCAAAGCAAAACCTAAAGAACAATGTATTTGGTAATAGTTGTCATTTACCTTTCCTTATATGTTAAAACTCATCATTGTCGTGAGAAAACCCCTTCAAGTAACCTATTCCTTTTCCTCTTTGGGTGAATGCGCACACAACAGATCTGCGGCAGATTTTGAGAAATCTCCTGCAAGGTCTGTTGTGTGTGCACCGCCCTCTGCTGCAGGTCAAAAACTAGACAAAACGTATGTAGTCGTGTTCTTAAGTTACACAACTCTGCAGCTTATGTAACAGAAGCGCCCAAAAAATTTGGAGACTATTTTTTGCCCCGAAACCCGGGTTTAACCAAGTCCAAAAAAAAATGTTCGGCCGCACAGATTATCTGCGGCTCGTTAGCGGCTGAATCAATCGGTGCAGAGAGGGCGCTTCACTCCAGAGGAAAGCATGACTCACAGAATGGAGGGTGGAAGACCTACAAGGCTCTCTATGACCTCTCCCCTCCATACATCTCTGCCCTAATTTCCAAATATCTCCCCTCACGCTATCTCCGCTCTTCACAGGGCCTTCTCCCTGCTCTCCCCTTGTCAGCTCCTCACACAACCGCTCCAAGACTTCTCCCGTGCTTCACCCCCACCTGGAACTCACTGCCCCTCACATCAGACCCCTCCACTTTTTTACCATTCAAAAGCAACCTGAAAACCCATTTCTTCAGGCTTGCCTATAACCTTCACTAAACTTGTCACTACTTCCCCCTCACACATGTCTGCCCCGCAGCGCCTGTCTCTTTCCCCCGCCTTGTAGATTGTAAGCCCTCGCGGGTAGGGTCCTCTCTCCCTCTGTCGTGCCAATTGTCATTATCCCTTATCACTGTACTCGTTTGACTTATGTAATGTATGTAACCCCCTCGAATGTACAGCGCCCCGGAATCAATGGCACGTTAAAATAAATAATAATAATAAAAAAGAGGAACCCTACAAAGAGCAGCAACATCAACCTCTTCTACACAGCTGTTACAATATACACCTACAAAATCAAGGCTGCGTCCGCACGACCAGGGACACAATACTCGTCGGATTCTGAATCCTAAGGCTCGCTCTGCACAGCTCTGGATTTCGGGGCTTTTTTCAGCGGATTCAGTATTTTGAATCCATTGAAAATTCAACCGTGCCCAGCGCTGTGTATCCTTCAATAGGGAATCCGTGCTGCAGTCTATACCAGGGCTGTGGAGTCGGCAACCCAAAGCCCCGACTCCGACTCCTCAATTTCCCAAACCTCCGACTCCCGACTCCCTCATACATGGCGCATGTTTAAGTGAGAACTTTACTGTAGTAAAATGGTAACATCAGGCTGTTTATCACCTTATGATACAATAATCAAGCTATTTAGGTAGAACGGACACTGACAAGCAAAAGGGTAACCATGTTTTGATCTTTTGAACACTTGTGGGTAGAGTTGAAGAACAAGCTGTATTTGTATCCAAGTCCAGTCTGCACCAACATTGGGAATGTGTAGAAGAGACCTGGGATCACATTTTGGTCAAGACATGCTTGAATCTGATCCAGAGCCCAGAAGGATTCTGACAGTATTGAAAACCAAAGGTGGATTTCCCAAAAACTAACAAAATAATAAAAATTAAAGGGGTTGTCTCACTACATTGATTCATCTTACCTCAGTCCTGTTTTCTTGGTTTCAATTTGAATTCAGGGGCATGTTTACTGGTTTCCACTAGGCTGCCATATAAGTTAGGTCTGTAGCTATAGCAACCAGTGCTGGCAGCCTATCAGGAGACATCAAACAGGTCTGTAGCTATAGCGACCTGAGGAGCTGATGCAGCCCATACAAGAGGGGATATCTAGGAATAGGTAGGACACTGTTAATGGACACATATTGCAAAGTGACTTGTTTACAAAATCTTTAACATAAAAAGTCACCCTTGTAGTGAGACAACCCCTTTAACACTTTGATTTTTAGGAGCAAAACTGTAACTAAGCAGATGCTAATCACTTGCAAGTCACATTTATGTATAAGATGTAAGATGACTGTATATACAATTACAGCAGCCTCATGTACAAAGCTGTAGTGGATGGTGAGATATGGAGCCTGAAAGTCACAAGTTCAAACCATTGTTACCCTTTTGCTTGTCAGTGTAAAATATATTTATTGGATATGACTTTAGGACACAAAAAAATTGTAAATATGCAAAACACTGCAGGAACATTTGTGAAGTCTCTGAATTTGTTCTGAGAAATAGTATTGCCTCCATCAGATCCTGCATACATGACCTCACATCTGATCTCATTATTTCCAGGCTAGAGAACGGCCTCTCTACACTAACTTGGGTTGGGGGCAAAACGATGACCACAGGGGCAACATCTCTAACAATGTCAGGGTATAAAGGAATTGCCTCAGCCACAGTCAGGTCTGATGAATGGTTGAACTCTTCTACTTCTTTGAAAACAGGTGAAAAATGTTGCTGAAATCTGTTTGCCCTGGGAGCGGAATCTTTTCCCCTGGGGCAGCGCTTTGCCTGCTCCATGTCATCAATTACACTCCTCATGTGATGAGGCTGAAGATATGGGAGCAGTAGCACTGGCCGCACCCAATTCCTCTTGCTCTTTGCATCGAACTAACTGGACCAACTTATTATATATTTTGGGAGTTGGAGTCGGTCCATTTTATGACGACTCCGTCTCCAAAGCCCTGGTCTATACAACATAGATTTTTTTCCTAAAACGAAAACCGTCCGGTGGAATATAGAACATGTTGTATATTCCGCCAGATCGCCTTATTCCTGCAGCCCCATTCTACTGGGCGTCCGAAATCTGACCATGCAAAAACCACGTAAAAAAACGGTGGTACAGCAATGTGTAAATGCCGTCAGATTTTGGACGCCATTTTCACTTTGCTTATAGTCTAAAACTGCTCAGTCCGACAAGTATTTTGCAGTATTTTGAAAAAACTGTGGTTTTAAAACCTGACCTCAGAAAATCTGAGCCGTGCAGACTATCACTCGGATTGCCTATTGAGGTCTATGGGGATCACTCGGATTGCCTATTGAGGTCTATGGGGATCACTCGGATTGCCTATTGAGGTCTATGGGGATCACTCGGATTGCCTATTGAGGTCTATGGGGGAAATCACTCGGATTGCCTATTGAGGTCTATGGGGATCACTCGGATTGCCTATTGAGGTCTATGGGGATCACTCGGATTGCCTATTGAGGTCTATGGGGATCACTCGGATTCTGCCTATTTGAGGTCTATGGGGAATCACTGGGTATATCGCCTATTGAGGTCTATGGGGATCACTCGGATTGCCTATTGAGGTCTATGGGGATCACTCGGAGTGCCTATTGAGGTCTATGGGGATCACTCGGATTGCCTATTGAGGTCTCTGGGGATCACCCGGATTGCCTATTGAGGTCTATGGGGATGATGGACAGTCGGCTTTTGACAGTTTTCAAATACTAAAACCTTGTCAAAAGCAGACTGTAGCCCCATGCTGTGTAGACGGACCCCAAGGGTACATCCACATTGCGTATTCATGGTCGCCAGCGCATGCTTCTAAAACACCAGGCGTATAGCAGCGCACACAGTACGTGCTGCTATACGTTGTGTGAACCCCGTATAAGGGCTTGTTCACAAGGCTTGTTTGGACGAGGTTTACGGAGCGTTTCCTTGTCCAAAACGCCCCCAGTTCATTTAATTGATTCCTATGTAAAACCTCGTTGTAGTTCACACACAACAAGGTTTTTACACGTTTCTTTGGAAAGAAGTGTCATGTCAATTCTTCAAGCGTGTTTTGGGTGCGGTTTTTGTCCTGGTTATTAATTTGTATGGGTGAAAACCTGATCCAAAACCTCGCATAGAAACGCCTCTAAAACCTCTTCTGAGGAAGCGTGTTTCAGGCGAGGTTTTGATGTGGTTTTGGGCGAGGAAATGCTCGGAAAACCTCGTCCAAAACCTGTTCCAAATAAGCCGTGTGAACATGCCCTAAGGCTGCGTTTACAAGGCAAAGACCAAATACTGGTCGGGAAGTGCTGACCGGTATTTGGTCTTTTTTTTTGGCACACAGGGGGGCGGCTTTTCTCTGCGGTTTGAGGAGCCACCCATCCCCCTTCGCACCTACATGTTCAAGTACCAACGTCAGGCGGAAAATCCGTTCTGTGGGGACCGCTGAACAGATTTTCTATTAATGTCGACATAAAAGGTTGACAATCTGTTTACAGATGGCTTTCAAATCCAAAAACCGTCTGTAAAACTGATGGAAAACCTGTGCCGTGGGGACGAGCCCTAAGAGTTTAAAAGATAGTTTTCATGAAATCACATTAAAATGCAGATAACACACACCTGATAACATGTCAAACCCTAACTCACATCACAAGTACGTATATGGAAGGATCCTAAAAAGCCTGAGGAGCAGAGTCTGCAGACATAACCAAAAGAAAGAAGACACCATGTACAGAACACAAAGGCAGCAAGAGAGGCTACAGAGCATAACACATGCAGCCAACATATGGAAGCACTGGGTGTACAGGTTATGGGCTGTATCCCTTGCTGCTTTCACAGGTTTTATCTACCTGGGGTGTCACACTCATTGTCACCAGGGACCTCATTAGCATTAGGGTATGTTCACACGGCTTATTTTGCCACGTAACTGCGGGCGTATATCGGTATTCCAAAGCTCACATAGAGGACTATGGATTATGCCTCGTCCCCCCGGTCGTATTGTACGTGCGGGGAGATAAGGGACATGGCAATTATTCGCGGTGATTACGCGCTCCGAGTAATGCATGTCCACCCCGTACTTTGGGAATTCGCGCGACTCCCAAATCACCCGGCGTAATTGCGACCGTACAGTACGTGCCGCAATACGCCGGGTGTTTTGGGAGTCGCGCGAATACGCACGTACTCCCGCGGCGCGTGTCCGCCGCAAGCAATTGACATGTCACATCTCCCCGCACGTACAATACGATCGTATTGTGTGAGCAGGGAGAGGAGGCGTAATCCATAGTTCTCTATGAGAACTCTGGATTACCGTAATTTCGGCACGCATCTCGCTCTTATTAGAGCGCAAATACGACGCGAAATGCGCACCGAAATTTGTCCGTGTGAACATACCCTTAGAGTTGCCACAAAGGACTATTTGTAATTGTAAGGGCATGTCTACCCAAAAAGCAATGCACAGGGTTTGAATCGGCCGGTTTGCCGGTTTTTTAGACCGCCTATGGAAAAACACGGCCCGAAAAATTGAGCACAAATTGGGTGCCTCTATGGGAAAACACCCCTATTGGAGTCCCCACTGCACGGGTTTTCTGCCCGCGGTCCGGCCGCAAAACATTCTACAAGCACAATCTTCTGTCTGGTTTCCGGACGGAATCTGTGCATCTCAATGTGAAGGGGGAGGGCTCATCGCGGAGAAAAGCCGCCCCCCCCAGCGGCCGTTGAGATGGCCGCAAAACAGGACAAATACCGGTCGCATAACCAGCTGGTATTTGTCCTGTGCCGTGAGAACGCGCCCTAAGAATGTATAAAAGTAATTACCACCTAACATATTGTTATAGAGGGTGTTCCCACCACAGACACCAATGGCATATCAATAGGATACATCATCAACATCCAATAAGTGCGGGTCCTTTTGCAAAAACGATCCCCAAAACCTATCCGTATGCCATCACTGTCTATAGTGAGACAACCCCTTTAAATAATCCAAGGCACCATATGGAAGTTTCCCGCAGGCTTTCTATGGCCTATGCACCATTTTTTTTCTGGGTTGCAGATAAAATAGATCAGATTGTTCCACCACAGATGTTTACGGTCAGTAAAAGGCCCAGATGCCCTTTAGGTTGTATGCCAGTCAGTTCCTTCCACCTCTTAAGCCCGGAGCTTCTTACCTTGGATGGTGGCTACAGCCTGGGTAAGGCTGTCAGAGTTGTGCCACCGCCTCCGAGTTGCTGAACAGAGTGGTGTGCCGGAGCGTCCACTCCCTGTGCTGCTGCCACCACCTCTGCCAAGTACTGGATGGGTTATCTGGGGAAAGCGGAGAGCTGGTCCTTCTGCATCCGGACCTTGTCTATCCCTGCTCGCTGTGTCTAAGCTTTCACAGTCCACAGAAAATGATGCAGCAGGCTGGAGCGGGCCCCCAAGCTTTGAGCTTGACTTGGGCAGTTTTAAAGGGGTGCTCCAGTTTTCATACATAAGGCCCAGTCTCTAATAAAAAGCATTGATGCATAACATAAACCCGCAAAAGGGGCTTAAAGGGTTGTTCCAGGACTGATCATTCGTCCATCGGAATAGGAGTAACAATAGTAGACAAGGCTCATTCCTTCCATGCCGGACGCTGCCGTCCACTCCCGATGCCTTCATCCCAGGCTTAGCCGTGCAGATCAGCGCTCACGCTCCAGCCAATGACACAGAGGTCACATGCAGGCGATGTTGTGGCCTGGCCGTCACGTGAACGGCGGACATTCCCTGGTGTAATGCACCGGCAGCGAACGGGAGGTAAATAGGAGGCTTCCCTATTTTTACTCCTACCCCACTGGACGAACGAGCACTGATCAGTCCCAGAACACCCCTACAAGCCCCTTTTGTGGGTTTGTTATGCATCAATGCTCTTTTCCAGACACTTTAGGCCTTGTGTATGAAAACTGGCTAGCAGCAAGACTGTCTGTTGCCCACAGCAACCAACCAGAGTTCATAGCAACCAATCAAAGCTCAGCTTTTATTTTTCAAGAGCCCTATATGTCACCCGAGCCCCATTGTAAGAAACATAAGCTTTCTGTTACTCAATGTTGCAGTATAGGACAGCAAAGTTATTCTAGACTTTTTATTTCTGCCGCACAGACGCAGCCTGGCCAGACAGACACACTTTGTGGCCTCTGTCCGGCTATAGAAACCTATGGATACATTTATGGGACATGTATGACTGGGGCTGCGGCAGAAGTCTGGCGTCCTAGCGAAGCCCTATGTGCTACATTTTAAAATACCAGTATCAAGGGCATTACAGAGCGCTCGCGGCACTCTTTAATGCGCCTGATTTGGGGGGCGTGCTGGAGCGCACTAGAACTGTACGCAACCATAGGTTTATAGCTTCAGTACGGCAATTCCAGGTGCTTTACAGCTGGAAGAGGCAGAACACGTCAAGTGTCGTGTTAGCGCTAGAATGCGCCTGAGTTATGACCCGCAGCAGAACAGGTTCATAAACCAGGCGCATTCTACACTATTATAATGTGCATGAAATGTGGCGTCTAAGCGCCACAAATCATACAGGTCGCCCTCAGTGTACACCTTGAGAGATTTCGTGGTGTACATGATAATCAGATATGATTAATTTGCTGCGCCGTTAGCCTAATTTTTGGAGTCTTTGCAGTCCAAATTTACCTTTTTGGGTGGCTGTATTCCTGGCCCCATTTATGTAGTTTTTTGCAGCCCATATTTAATTTTATAGCCAAGTGATTTTGTAGTGGGGTGGGGAGGTAGCCCCCAGCCAGCCGGCCCCGCAGCCCGCACCAGCCAGCCGGCCCCCCAGCAGCCGCCCACAGCCGCCGCCAGCCCCCAGCAGCCGCCGCCCAGCCGCCCCCGACCCCGCAGCCAAGCCAGGCCCGCAGCCCACGCAGCCCATGCGCCGAGCCCGCCAGCCCGCGCAGCCAGGCCCAGGCCCGCAGCCAGCCGGCCCGCAATTTCAGTTCTGTAGCTAGTGGTGTGAACAGATGTGCTTCTAACAGCTCAGAAAACAACGGGTCACATCGCAGGGTGCGTTCATATGGGGCGGATCTGCTGTAGATTTTATTGAGAACCTAAAGGCGGATTTTTTTTTTACACTAATTTTAATGAGAGAAAAGAAAACCTTCACTAAAATCTATAAGTAAAATCCACGTTAAACTGCACAGCAAAGCGTCTCATGTGAGCACCCTCGCTGGTGTTGTTACAGCCTGGACAGTTTTCCAATCTGCTACATTTCAGATCACAGGGAAAAGCTATTCGGGGATGTTCCCCGTGTTGGATCTGTTCGGATCCGTGTTTTAGACCCTAAACGGACCCAAACACACATCTAACAACGAGCAGTGTGATTGCTTTCAATGTAAAACACGCCTCGCGTTCAGACGAGTGATCACCGATGCGTCTTTCATCGTTCAGAGAATTGTCCTGTCAATTCTTGATCTGAAGGACGCAGCAGACGCCCTATTTAAAGCTATTGGGTGCGATGCTGCTGCAGCCAAACATGCACCTGTGTTTTGGATGTGTTTGACGCTTTTGAAGGTGTTTTTTGGATCTAGCACATCCCCTTCCTCCTATAGAAGGGGTGACACCAGCACTGCCGGTCACAGCTCCTGAAGGGTCCCAGCTCCGTTACAACAAATACTGAGCGATAAGCAGCGCCAATGGACAGAGATCACCACAATCAGAGATTACATCAATGGGATTGACTCTAAACATTGAAGGAGAGACCATGTGAGGATCCTGGGTGACCACAGCTGGCAGCGCACACAGAACACCCCAGTGATAGAGCAGGAGGGCCAGTGCTGGGGGTAATAGGGCTCAGGCAGTAACAGAAAGTGCTGGAAGCTCCGGACACTGAATAGGAGGACGCACTAGCGCATGGCAACTTCATGTGGAACATATGTTTGCGCCCCACACCTGCCCGCGCTGCTCCCCGTCACTTATCACATAGGCCAGGCCTGCCCCCCGTACACTGGGGGCCCGCGGCGGCTCTTACCTCTCGCAGCGAGGCTCCGGCGGGCCGGGAGGACGGCGGACTCTGCTACAACCGGTGGAGAAAGGAGGCGGAGAGTAAAACCGCCTGTATCCGGACCTGCGCTACCTAACGCCCCGCCCCCTTAGCGCAACTACTAGTCTGCGCAGGCGCGCTGAACACGGCCGTATCCAAGTGAACAAGCAGATGGGCGGTTCCTAGCGCGCTCAGGGCGTTCTAAACCAATTGGAATGCGTATTAGTGCGCATGCGTATCAGAAACCGTGGTATCCAGGGGAACAGGAAGGAGGGCGGGGCCAGAGGGAGTCTGTACCGGTTTGGACCAGTAGGAGGACGTCCCGGTGACGTGAGGGCGGCTGGGCTGCGCGGGCTCTGCTGCAGGAGCTGGGACGGTTTCAGCACCAGTGTCCTCACTTGCCCCCTGGTACAGTTACCTCATACAAACCGGGGCCAGGAATTCACGTAGTGATAGCGGACGGTGCGAGGGCTGTCATACTGCGTTACGGCGCGCCTGACAGCCCGGCATGTGGAGCTGCAGTTCTGCCTGGATACATAGCAGCTCTCTTCTGGAGATTGCTGTACAAGAGACCCACCCGTCACAGGTGCTGTGTGTGACCTTCAACACACGGGCAGAGCCTTAAAGGGGTGTTCCACTATTCAGACGTGCTCAGGTGTGAGGAGATGACACAAAACGGGAGGAAGAAACGCGTTTTTTGTAGACCTTCCTGAATTAGGGCTGCTGACGGTTGTGGTGCGCCTGCTGATGATGTCATAATCAGAGGTCACGCGATGCAGCCGCCGCAGTCGCGGTGGTCACGCGATGCAGCAGCCGCAGTCGCGGTGGTCACGCGATGCAGCGCAGACAAGTGGTCACGCGATGCGCGCAGCACGTGGTCACGCGATGCCGCGGCAACACGTGGTCACGCGATGCAGCGGCAGCACCAGTGGTCACGCGATGCAGCGGCGACACAGTGGTACGCGATGCAGCGGTCAGACACAGTGTCACGCGACAGCGGCAGCGTGGTCACGCGATGCAGCGGCAGACACAGTGGTCACGCGATGCAGCGGCAGACACAGTGGTCACGCGATGCAGCGGCAGACACAGTGGTCACGCGATGCAGCGGCAGACCGTGGTCACGCGATGCAGCAGCCGCAGACACGTGGTCACGCGATGCAGCAGCCGCCGCTCACCAGTGGTCACGCGATGCAGCAGCGCAGCCGCGCACAGTGGTCACGCGATGCAGCAGCAGCCGCAGACACAGTGGTCACGCGATGCAGCAGCCGCAGACCGTGGTCACGCGATGCAGCAGCCGCAGTCCGTGGTCACGCGATGCACATCACATGACACGCGATGCAGCAGACACGTGGACACGCGATGCAGCAGCCGCAGTACAGTGGACACACGATGCAGCAGCGCAGTCCACAGTGGACACGCGATGCAGCAGTCCACAGTGGACACGCGATGCAGCAGTCACTGACACGGATCAGCATCACGTGGACACGCGATGCAGCGGCAGTCACAGTGGACACGCGATGCAGCAGCCGCGTACAGTGGCACGCGATGCAGCAGCCGCAGTCACAGTGGACACGCGATGCAGCAGCCGCAGTCACAGTGGACACGCGATGCAGCAGCCGCAGTCACAGTGGACACGCGATGCAGCAGTCCAGTGACACGCGATGCAGCAGTCACAGTGGACACGCGATGCAGCAGTCCAGTGGAACGCGATGCAGCAGTCACAGGGACACCGATCAGCAGTCACAGTGGACACGCGATGCAGCAGTCCAGTGACACGCGATGCAGCAGTACAGTGGACACGCGATGCAGCAGCCGCAGTCACAGTGGACACGCGATGCAGCAGCGCAGTCACAGTGGTCACGCGATGCAGCAGCCCAGTCGCAGACAGTGGTCACGCGATGCAGCAGCCGCAGACACAGTGGTCACGCGATGGCAGCAGCCGCAGACACAGTGGTCACGCGATGCAGCAGCCGCAGACACAGTGGTCACGCGATGCAGCAGCCGCAGACACAGTGGTCACGCGATGCAGCAGCAGCAGACACAGTGGTCACGCGATGCAGCAGCCGCAGACACAGTGGTCACGCGATGCAGCAGCCGCAGACACAGTGGTCACGCGATGCAGCAGCAGCAGACACAGTGGTCACGCGATCAGCAGCAGCAGCACAGTGGTCACGCGATGCACAGCAGCAACACAGTGGTCACGCGATGCGCACGCAGTCACAGTGGTCACGCGATGCAGCAGCCCATCACAGTGGTCACGCGATGCAGCAGTCCACAGTGGACACGCGATGCAGCAGCCACATCACAGTGGACACGCGATGCAGCAGCAGCAGACACAGTGGTCACGCGATGCGCACCCGCAGTCACAGTGGTCACGCGATGCAGCACGCAGACACAGTGGTCACGCGATGCAGCACCCAGCAGTCACGTGGTCACGCGATGCAGCAGCAGCAGACACAGTGGTCACGCGATGCAGCAGCCGCAGTCACAGTGGTAACGCGATGCCGCAGCCACAGTGGTCACGCGATGCAGCAGTCACAGTGGTCACGCGATCCCAGCAGTCACAGTGGTCACGCGATGCGCAGCCCAGTGGACACGCGATGCAGCAGTCACATGGACACGCGATGAGCAGTCACAGTGACAGCGATGCAGCAGTCCACAGTGGACACGCGATGCAGCAGTCACAGTGGTCACGCGATGCAGCAGCCGCAGTCACAGTGGTCACGCGATGCAGCAGCCGCAGTCCCAGTGGTCACGCGATGCAGCAGCCGCAGTCACAGTGGACACGCGATGCAGCAGTCACAGTGGACACGCGATGCAGCAGTCACAGTGGACACGCGATGCAGCAGTCACAGTGGACACGCGATGCAGCAGCGAGTCAAGTGACAGCGATGCAGCAGTCACAGTGGTCACGCGATGCAGCAGCCACAGTCACAGTGGTCACGCGATGCAGCAGTCACAGTGGACACGCGATGCAGCAGCCGCAGTCACAGTGGACACGCGATGCAGCAGCCGCAGTCACAGTGGACACGCGATGCAGCAGCCGCAGTCACAGTGGACACGCGATGCAGCAGCAGCAGACAGTGGTCACGCGATGCAGCAGCAGCAGTCACAGTGGTCACGCGATGCAGCAGCAGCAGCCACAGTGGTCACGCGATGCAGCAGCAGCAGCCACAGTGGTCACGCGATGCAGCAGCAACAGTGGTCACGCGATGCAGCTACAGCAGCCCACGGTGGTCACGCGATGCAGCAGCAGTCACGGGGTCACGCGATGCAGCATCACGGTGGTCACGCGATGCAGCAGTCACGTGGTCACGCGATGCCGCCGTCGCGGTGGTCACGCGATGCAGCAGACAGTCACAGTGGTCACGCGATGCAGCAGCAGCAGCCCCAGTGGTCACGCGCTGCAGCAGCAGCAGCAGCCACAGTGGTCACGCGATGCAGCAGCAGCAGCAGCAGCCACAGTGGTCACGCGATGCAGCAGCAGCCACAGTGGTCACGCGATGCAGCAGCAACAGTGGTCACGCGATGCAGCAGCAAGTCACAGTGGTCACGCGATGCAGCAGTCACAGTGGTCACGCGATGCAGCAGCAGCAGTCACCGTGGGCACGCGATGCAGCAGCAGCAGTCACAGTGGTCACGCGATGCAGCAGCAGCAGTCACAGTGGTCACGCGATGCAGCAGCAGCAGTCACAGTGGTCACACGATGCAGCAGCAGTCACAGTGGTCTCGCGATGCAGCAGCCACAGTGGTCACGCGATGCAGCAGCAGCAGACACGGTGGGCACGCGATGCAGCAGAAGCAGTCACGTGGTCACGCGATGCAGCAGCAGCAGTCACGGTGGTCACGCGATGCAGCAGCAGCAGTCGCGGTGGTCACGCGATGCCAGCAGCAGTCACGGTGGTCACGCGATGCAGCAGCAGCAGTCACGGTGGTCACGCGATGCAGCAGCAGCAGTCACGGTGGTCACGCGATGCAGCAGTAGCAGTCACGGTGGTCACGCGATGCAGCAGCAGCAGTCACGGTGGTCACGCGACGCAGCAGCAGTCACGGTGGTCACGCGATGCAGCAGCAGTCACGGTGGTCACGCGAAGCAGCATCAGTCACGTTGGGCACGAGATGCAGCAGTCACAGTGGTCACGCGATGCAGCTGGTCACAGATCTCGGTGGTCACGTGATGCAGCTTCTTCATAACATAGATTTGGCAACAGTAAACTTTAAAAAGATTTCTTTACTTATTCCAAAACATTGTAAAACATTACATAGCCGAGACGGTTTACCGCATATTTGTAACACTTAGAAAGCATGGAAATAGAAACGAATAGGAGTTCCCAGTGTAGCTGAGTGGCGATGCTCGGCTGTGATCGGAGCTCCTATTCATGTCTATGGGAGAGTCCCAACCACTTCTCTATTCTAAATGGAGCGGTGGTCAGGACTCTCCATAGATATGAATAGGAATTCCGGGTTTAGCCGAGTGGCGATGCTCGGCTGTAATCAGAGCTCCCATTCATGTCTATGGGAGAGTCCCGACCACTTCTCTATTCTAAATGGAGCGGTGGTCAGGACTCTCCCATAGACATGAATAGGAGTTCCCAGTGTAGCTGAGTGGCGATGCTCGGCTGTGATCGGAGCTCCCATTCATGTCTGTGGGAGAGTCCCGACCACCTCTCCGTTCAGAATGGAGAGGTTTCAGGGCTCATTCAGGAGATAGGTGCCAGCCCCAGAGGTGGGATCTGGATCTATCAGACAATGATGGTATATAATAGTCATAGTTCATCATTGTAGGGAGACATCCCCTGGTTTCTGCACTGGATACAAAAGCACAGTTGTGAATGTGTTAGCTTGATGGCTGTTTGTTATCACTCAGCTGCTTGTGTCACAAGGAGAAACATTTGATGTCTATTTACCTGTAAATAGGAGCAGTAGGGTTCACGCCGGTGCATGATATAACAGCAGAGCAGCGTTTCTATACAGCGCTCCACGGTGATTACTGCACTTCCCGGTTGCTGTACATTGCAGTGTGTTATCGTCACTGCTATTGTAAATTCACGTAAGGATGAGGTGAAGGTTTAAAGGGGTTGTCTCACTACATTGATTCCGCTTACCTCAGTCCTGTTTCACTTTGAATTCAGGGGTGTGTTTACTGGCTTCCACTAGGCTGCAGTAGAAGCCAGGTCTGTAGCTATAGCAACCAGTGCTGGCAGCCTTTCAGGAGAGATCAAACAGGTCTGTAGCTATAGCGACCTGAGAAGCTGATGCAGCCCATACAAGATGGGATATCTAGGAATAGGACACTGTTAATGGACACATTACAAAGTGACTTGTTTTTGCAAGAACTTTAACATAAAAAGCAATTAGTGTAGCGAGACAACCTCTTTAAGCTTCTACTTATTCTGCTTCATGCACATGTTTTTGCAGCTATAAAAAATCCAGTCTGCACACAAAAATTCCTGCTACCTCACAGGTTGAGATTGTCCCATCATAGAAATTTGTGACATATTGAGTTATGGTTTTCAAGATACTGTATGTGTAGGTGCCAGAGGTAAGAATTGTACCTAAGGCTATGTCTACACATCAGTGGACAAAAAACGGCCTGATCTTACACAGGGAATACACAGTAGAATATCGATCTTTGCAGATGATACTAAGCTCTTTAAAGTAATCAACACAATACAAGACAATGTGTTCTGGATAAAGGGATCTGGATAAGTCTGAGGCCTGAGCAGGGAAGTGGCAGATGAGGTTTCACATGGATAAATGCAAGGTTATTCACATGGGAAAGAGAAATCCATTACATGATTACATGTTAAACGGAAAAACGCTGGGAAAAAGTGACATGGAGAAGGACTTGGGAATCCTGGTGGACAGTAAACTTAATTGTAGCAGCCAGTGTCAGGCAGCAGCAGCCAAAGCAAATAGGATCATGGGGTGCATTAAAAGGGGCATAGATGCACATGATTAGAACATTATTCTCCCATTATACAAGTCACTGGTCAGACCACACATGGAATATTGTGTACAGTTTTGGGCACCAGTGCACAGGAAAGACATTGTAGAGCTTGAACAGGTACAAAGGCGGGCAACAAAAATAATAAAAGGACTGGGTGGACTACAGTACACAGAAAGATTGGCAAGATTAGGGTTATTTAGTTTAGAGAAAAGACGGCTTCGGGGGGACATAATAAATATGTTTAAATACATCAAAGGTCAATATAGAGATCTCTCCCAAGATTTATTTATACCCAGGACTGTATCCAGAACAAGGGGGCATCCTTTACGTCTTGAGGAACGAAAGTTTCTACATAAACATAGAAAGGGATTCTTTACTGTAAGAGCAGTGAGACTATGGAATTCTCTGCCAGAGGGACTTGGTCATGGTGAATTCAATAACCGAGTTCAAAAAGGGTTTGGATGCATTTCTGGAGCGTAATAATATAACAAGTTACAGTGACTAGGATTCAGGAGAGGGGTCATTGATCCAGGGATTTTTCTGATTGCCAGATTGGAGTCAGGAAGGAATTTTTCCCTAAAATGAGGACAATTGGCTTCTACCTCATTGGGGTTTTTTGCCTTCCTCTGGATCAACACCTTAGCACAACAGGCTGAACTAGGATGGACGACTTGTCTTTTTTCGGCCTTACAAACTATGAAACTATGAAAACTAAATTCTAAAAACATTCATAAAACTGAGTTTTTTGCCCCCTGCCTGGCGAAAGCTGCTGAAAAAACAGCCGTTTTTTGACACTTTTCTTTTGCAAAAATGTACAGCATTAGATTTGCTGTGTATTTCTGCTACAAACGTATCAAAAAACGTCTGGTGCTTTACATAGACTCCAATAGTAAATTTTCTGCCCTGCTCAGTCGGTTCCTGCAACATGTTTAAAAAAACAACCAGCAGCAAAATCGAGGAGAGGAGAAAAGCTGAGCTCTGTGATATATAGGATTATATGATAGAGGAGAGAAGCTGAGCTCTGTGATATATAGGATTATATGATAGAGGAGAGAAGCTGAGCTCTGTGATATATAGGGTTATATGATAGAGGAGAGAAGCTGAGCTCTGTGATATATAGGGTTATATGATAGAGGGAGAGGAGCTGAGCTTTGTGATATATAGGGTTATATGATAGAGGAGAGAAGCTGAGCTCTGTGATATATAGGGTTATATGATAGAGGAGAGAAGCTGAGCTCTGTGATATATAGGATTATATGATAGAGGAGAGAAGCTGAGCTCTGTGATATATAGGGTTATATGATAGAGGGAGAGAAGCTGAGCTCTGTGATATATAGGGTTATATGATAGAGGGAGAGAAGCTGAGCTCTGTGATATATAGGGTTATATGATAGAGGAGAGAAGCTGAGCTCTGTGATATATAGGGTTATATGATAGAGGAGAGGAGCTGAGCTCTGTGATATATAGGGTTATATGATGGAGGGGAGGAGCTGAGCTCTGTGATATATAGGGTTATATGATAGAGGGAGAGAAGCTGAGCTCTGTGATATATAGGGTTATATGATAGAGGAGAGGAGCTGAGCTCTTTGATATATAGGGTTATATGATAGAGGAGAGAAGCTGAGCTCTGTGATATATAGGGTTATATGATAGAGGGAGAGAAGCTGAGCTCTGTGATATATAGGGTTATATGATAGAGGAAGAGGAGCTGAGCTCTTTGATATATAGGGTTATATGATAGAGGAGAGGAGCTGAGCTCTGTGATCTATAGGGTTATATGATAGAGGAGAGGAGCTGAGCTCTCTGATATATAGGGTTATATGATAGAGGGAGAGAAGCTGAGCTCTGTGATATATAGGGTTATATGATAGAGGAGAGGACCTGAGCTCTGTGATATATAGGGTTATTCGATAGCGGGAGCGATGCTGAGCTCTGTGATATATAGGGTTATATGATAGAGGGAGAGAAGCTGAGCTGTGTGATATATAGGGTTATATGATGGAGGAGAGAAGCTGAGCTCTGTAATATATAGGGTTATATGATAGAGCACCTGAGCTCTGTGATATATAGGGTTATATGATAGAGGAGAGAAGCTGAGCGCTGTGATATATAGGGTTATATGATAGAGGGAGAGAAGCTGAGCTCTGTGATATATAGGGTTATATGATAGAGGAGAGAAGCTGAGCTCTGTTATATATAAGGTTATGTGATAGGGGAGAGGAGCTGAGCTCTGTGATATATAGGGTTATATGATAGGGGAGAGGAGCTGGGCTCTGTGATATATAGGGTTATAGGATAGAGGAGAGAAGCTGAGCTCTGCGATATATAGGGTTATATAGAGGAGAGGAGCTGAGCTCTGTGATTTATAGGGTTATTTGATAGAGGAGTGATGCTGAGCTCTGCGATATATAGGGTTATATAGAGGAGAGGAGCTGAGCTCTGTGATTTATAGGGTTATATGATAGAGGAGAGAAGCTGAGCTCTGATATATAGGGTTATATGATAGAAGAGAGGAGCTGAGCTCTGTGATATATAGGGTTATATGATAGAGGAGAGGAGCTGAGCTCTGTGATATATAGGGTTATATGATAGAGGAGAGGAGCTGAGCTCTGTAATATATAGGGTTATATGATAGAGGAGCTGAGCTCTGTGATATATAGGGTTATATGATAGAGGGAGAGAAGCTGAGCTCTGTGATATATAGGGTTATATGATAGAGGAGAGAAGCTGAGCTCTGTGATATATAGGGTTATATGATAGAGGAGAGAAGCTGAGCTCTGCGATATATAGAGTTATATGATAGAGGAGAGGAGCTGAGCTCTGTGATATACTGTATAGGGTTATATGATAGAGGAGAGAAGCTGAGCTCTGTGATATATAGGGTTATATGATAGAGGAGAGAAGCTGAGCTCTGATATATAGAGTTATATGATAGAGGAGAGAAGCTGAGCTCTGTGATATATAGGGTTATATGATAGAGGAGAGAAGCTGAGCTCTGTGATATATAGGGTTATATGATAGAGGAGAGAAGCTGAGCTCTATGATATATAGGGTTATATGATAGAGGGAGAGAAGCTGAGCTCTGTGATATATAGGGTTATATGATAGAGGAGCTGAGCTCTGTGATATATAGGGATATATGATAGAGGAGAGGAGCTGAGCTCTGTGATATATAGGGTTATATGATAGAGGAGCTGAGCTCTGTGATATATAGGGTTATATGGTAGAGGAGAGAAGCTGAGCTCTGTGATATATAGGGTTATATGGTAGAGGAGAGAAGCTGAGCTCTGATATATAGGGTTATGTGATAGAGGAGGGAAGCTGAGCTCTGGTATATATTGGGTTATATGATAGAGGAGAGGAGCTGAGCTCTGTGATATATAGGGTTATATGATAGAGGAGAGAAGCTGAGCTCTGTGATATATGGGGTTATATGATAGAGGAGAGAAGCTGAGCTCTGTGATATATTGGGTTATATGATAGAGGAAAGAGGCTGAGCTCTGTGATATATAGGGTTTATTTGATGGAGGAGCTGAGCTCTGTGATATATAGGGTTTATTTGATGGAGGAGAGGAGCTGAGCTCTGTGATATATAGGGTTATATGATAGGAGAGGAGCTGAGCTCTGATATGTAGGGTTATATGATAGAGGAGAGGAGCTGAGCTCTGTGATATATAGGGTTATATGATAGAGGAGAAAAGCTGAGCTCTGTGATATATAGGGTTATATGATAGAGGAGAGAAGCTGAGCTCTGTTATATATAGGGTTATATGGTAGAGGAGAGACCCTGAGCTCTGTGATATATAGGGTTATATGATAGAGGGAGAGGAGCTGAGCTCTGTGATGTATAGGGGTATAATATAGAGGAGAGAATCTGAGCTCTGTGACATACAGGGTTATAGGATAGAGGAGAGAAGCTGAGCTCTATGATGTATAGGGTTATGATAGAGGAGCTGAGCTCTGTGATATACAGTGAAGGAAATATTTGCTGATTGTGTAAGTTGCCCACTGACAAAGACATGAATAGTCTAGAATTTTAAGGGTAGGTTAATTTTAACATTGAGAGATAGAATATCCAAAATAAAATCCAGAAAATCACATTGTAGAAATTGTATAAATTTATTTGCAGTTTGCTGTCAGAAATAAATATTTGATCCCTCTGGCAAACAAGACTTAATACTTGGTGGGAAAAACCCTTTTTGGAAAGCACAGCAGTCAGACATTTTTTGTAGTTGATGATGAGGTCTGCGCACGTCAGGAGGAATTTTGCTCCACTCCTCTTTGCAGATCATCTCTAAATCATTAAGATTTTGAGGCTGTCACTTGGCAACTCGGAGCTTCAACTCCTTCCATAAGTTTTCTATGGGATTAATCTCTGGAGACTGGCTAGGCCACTCCATGACCTTAATGTGCTTTCTTTTCAAGCCACTCCTTTGTTGCCTTGGCTGTAAGTTTTGGGTCATTGTCTTGCTGGAAGACCCAGCCACGACCTATTTTTAATTTCCTGGCGGAGGGAAGGACAGAATTTTACGGTATATGGCTCCATCCATTCTCCCATTGATGCGGTGAAGCAGTCATGTGCCCTTAGCAGAGAAACACCCCCAAAACCTAATGCTTTCACCTCCATGCTTGACAGTGGGGACGGTGTTCTTTGGGTCATAGGCAGCATTTCTCTTCCTCCAAACAGTTGAGTTAATGCCAAAGAGCTCAATTTTTGCCTCATCTGACCACAGCACCTTCTCCCAATCACTCACAGAATCATCCAGGTGTTCATTGGCCAATTTCAGACGGGCCTGCACATGTGCCTTCTTGAGCAGGGGGACCTTGCGGGCACTGCAGGATTTTAAACCATTATGGCCAATGGTTTTCTTGGTGACTGTGGTCCCAGCTGCCTTTAGATAATTAATAAGTTCCCCCCGTGTAGTTTTAGGCTGATCTCTCACCTTCCTCACGATCAAGGATACCCCACGAGGTGAGATTTTGCATGATGCTCCAAATCGATGTCGATTGACAGTCATTTTGCATTTCTTCCATTTTCTTACTATTTCACCAACAGTTGTCTCCTTCTCACCCAGCATCTTACTTATGGTTTTGTAGCCCATTCCAGCTTTGTGCAGGTCTATGATCTTGTCCCTGACATCCTTAGAAAGCTTTTTGGTCTTGCCCATGTTGTACAGGTTAGAGTCTGACTGATTAATTGTGAACAGGATATTTTATAAAGGTGACTATTTAAGACATAATCCAAAAATGAATAAAAATACAACCTTTTTTGTTAAACCCAAAGAAAACCAAAGCTTGCCACTATTATATTTACTATTCATTTCTAAGATACGAGCCAAACTGCCTCCCCCATGAGCCGCATGATACCAAATGAAAGCGGGCTGAAGGCTGGCAGTCCAAGGATCAATAAATAGATCCATTAATCCTGGCCTCTAGACACCAAACCAATCGAAAATGACAAAACCAATCAATACCCGGGAGTAGAATCATCCATACGAAACTCCATATGAAGGAAGCGCCACTATAGGACTAATAACTTCTGATATATAAAGTGTGCACTTCGAGGATATCGGTGTCCGGAAATATTCACCGCACATGTGCAGGTTACAAAAGCGCCGCTATTAATACCCGTTTGTATGATAGATAGCGTTCAAAACTGTCCAAAGCGCATGCGCAGATAGATCGAAAGATGTTTCTTTATGCAATAGCCGTCTATCAATATCACCCCTTCTAATAGTTTCATTCATCACTTCAATAACATTAAATTTTATCTGCAATGGTCTCATTGGATGGATCTTTCTCATATGCTGAGCGATGGGAGTATCTCAACTATGTTGGATATCGCCAACATGTTCAAGAACTGTCCTCCGAATTCTAGCTTGGTCTTTCCAATATATACAAGGGGACAGTCGCATTGGGCCATATATATCGTGTTTTTAGTTTTGCAATTGGAAAACTCCCCAATCACAAAAGAAGCCCCAGTACCAGGACTCCTACAACATTTTATAACCTTGATGTATTCACAGGCCTTACAATTCCCTCAACAATATGTTCCTTTGATCTTATTATCCAACCAAGTTCTACCTGTTTGTGGTGGAACGTAGTGGCTTTGGGTGAGGTGATCACCCAAACTTTTACCCTTTCTGAATGTAATTGGGGGGAAAATCACCTATTGAATCAGAAATCAATGGATCACTCTTCAGGATTGGCCAAAATCTGGAAATGATATTACGAACTTCTTCTGATGCCGTATCATATGTGGCTACAATTCTCACTAACTCCAACTGATCTGGCTTAGTTTTTGGTATCAATAAAGATAATCTATTTGTTGTCAAGGCACTTTCATAGGACCTCAATATTTTATTCGGATACCCTCTCTCCAAAAATCTCTTATGTAACAGTTCTGACTGTTTTTTAAAAAGGTCTATAGAAGAAAAATTCAAACGTAAATGCAAGAATTGTATTTTGTGTATTCATCTTATGAGGGGGAGAGTATGGAAAGAGTCCCACCTCAGAAGAATATTGCCTGCAGTTGGTTTCCTGTAAATAGTTGTTTCAAAACTGCCCACATAATTTTTTGAAATTATCACATTCAAAAAATGTAAATGGTCCAATCCAATTTCATAGTTGAATTTCAAATCAATCATATTTGAGGTGAGGTCTTCAATAAAATGAATAAATTGATCCCTACTTCCTTTCCATATAACCAAAATGTTGTCAATATAGCGACTCCACAGTTCGACATACTGTAAATATGAACCATATATATCAGAAAAAACAATGGTGTTCTCCCACCAGCCCAGGAGAAAATTAGCATAAGTATGGCTGGCACTGTTAGGGTGGCGCTGTACGGCTGGCATTATATGGTGGGCACTGTATGGCTGGCATTATATGGTGGGCACTGTACGGCTGGCACTGTTAGGGTGGGCACTGTACGGCTGGCATTATATGGTGGGCACTGTACGGCTGGCACTGTTAGGGTGGCGCTGTACGGCTGGCATTATATGATGGGCACTGTACGGCTGGCATTATATGGTGGGCACTGTATGGCTGGCACTGTTAGGGTGGCGCTGTACGGCTGGCATTATATGGTGGGCACTGTATGGCTGGCATTATATGATGGGCACTGTACGGCTGGCATTATATGATGGGCACTGTAAGGCTGGCATTATATGGTGGGCACTGTAAGGCTGCCACGGTTAGGGTGGACATGTAAGGATGGAAATATATGGTGGGCGCTGGATGGCTGGCATTATATGGTGGGCACTGTACGGCTGGCTCTGTTTTGGGGGCGCTGTACGTCTGGCATTATATGGTGGGCACTGTATGGCTGGCATTATATGGTGGGCACTGTATGGCTGCACTGTTAGGGTGGGGCACTGTACGGCTGGCATTTTTATGGTGGGCACTGTATGGCTGGCACTGTTAGGGTGGGCACTGTACGGCTGGCATTATATGGTGGGCACTGTACGGCTGGCATATGGTGGGCACTGTATGGCTGGCATTATATGGTGGGCACTGTATGGCTGGCATTAGATGGTGGGCACTGTATGGCTGGCACGGTTAGGGTGGGCACTGTACGGCTGGCATTATATGGTGGGCACTGTATGGCTGGCACTGTTAGGGTGGGCACTGTATAGTTGGTAGTATAGGGCTGTATGAGATATTGTAAGCAACCTGACTAAACAATTCAGTAAAAACTGTTTCGGTATTATCTCAGGATTTCTTCCTCAGAGGAGTATTTATTTCTGACACAATCATGGCAGATCCACAAGATTTACCATAAAAATGTCTGATAGGTGGAGGAGGAGGAGAGAAGATTAGCTGGAGAGGAGGCCATATGTGTGCGCTGTTCTCTCTGTAGCTGTGAAATAACCACTTCTGTAACCCACAAAAACTACAATGAAAACAGGCGCCTCATATCATTTGTCTGGAGTAGTTAGCAGGAACCCCTCATTCTGGTCTCTGGCCATCCCTACAGTGGAACCAAGATCTCTCAGCCATTTTGGGTATTTACAATTGAATTCCCATAAAGGTTTCAGATTGGGAATACCCCCTAAGATTTACTGGAGGCCCTGGAGGCACAATATGACAATGTGGCCATGGACCAGAAAATGTTGTACGTCCCTGCTGTAGAGCCATGGCTTACGGAGAGGAAGATGGAGATGACACGTGAAAACCTGTCTGATCCTCGTTTTTCCCATTGTCTTACATTGGAGAACTGCTTGTCCTTATCAGTGCCAGAAACTGTTGATGGATCTTTTTCAAGGGATGTTCTTATGATGCTATTTCCCATAGTCTACTCTTCACAAGCCAGCTTTAGGCTTCCCCTTCCTGCTTAGGCTGTGGGTGGTTCTACAGTAGCAGCTCTGCTTTTCCTAGCTGAGTCTGTCAGAGGGACATTGGTGATGGAGGGGTTTAAATAGCAGAACACCAGGCTCCATGACTCTAAAGGGTTAAAGTTTGTCAGGAAGATACATAAGCTTCTGTGCTGCTGATAAGGCACTGTAGGGTGTAACATCACCATCCTGGTAGAGCACAGGCAGGTGGAAAGTTTGTGTACACAAGCAGGAGATAAAAAATGCTCTAGGTGTGAAGGAAATCAGAATTTGGTAATAGTCTTAAATGGGTTTTGCCAGGACGTGCCTTATCTGCTAAGGCTATGTTCACACGGCTTAACTGCGGGGCGTAATTTCGCCCCGCAGTTACGCCGTGTGGCGGGGGGCGGGGGGGAGTTGGGGGGGGGAGCGGGGAGCGGGGGGCCGGCACTTCGCCGGCCCATAGACGTCATTGCTAGCGGCGCGTATACGCCGCTAGAGAGGGGAAATGTCAATTATCTCCCCCCTCGGCGTATTCAGCAGAGCAGGGAGAGGAGACATAATGCATATTGCTCTATGAGAACTGTGCATTACCGTAGTTACTGGGACGGATCAGCCCGTAATTGGCGCATTCGGCGCGTAATTACGGACTGAATTACGTCCCGAATAAGCCGTGTGAACATGGCCTAAGAATCAAATTTAAAAAGCCATGCTGAGCAAGAGAAGAGAGGAGAGAGACAGCCAGAGAACAGAGCCTGCATAACGGATCGTTTTGAAATGTTCATCTCAAATAATCAAACTACAAACTAAATGGATTTTTGTATACAAAAGACAACACCTTTTCTCCACAGCAGCTTGAAAGCTCTTCATGTTCCCCATCATCAGATTTAAAACAGGGATCTACTCAGATAATCACATTACAACTAGTGGATTCTGTATACAAAAGACAACATATTTCTTTCCCGGTGCCTTGAAAATTCTTCAGCTCCCCTTTTATCAGATAAGAAGTGTCTTTTGCGCAAAGCCGGCCAGCAGCTCTTGTCAGGTCGTATCTAATAGAAGCTTTTAATAACTAAGGGCAGGTAAGGCAGCCTGTAGCTCTCTCAGGCTGCAATTTTTTTAATCACATATATTTAGAAAAGTAATTAAGTACCCATTTTGGAGGATCCCACGTCAACATTACATCGTGGCAAAACCCCTTTAATTTACTTTTTGCTTACATGTTTAACCCTTTAGCCCACATTGATGTTTTAGTACGTCATGGCAACGCTAAGGGAATATGGAACAGGCTCACTTACTCCATACGTGGCGGGTGCTGACTGTTAAATACAGCTGACACTCGCCATTAACAGCAGAGATTGAAGCCGGCTCTGATCTCTGCTGTTTAACTATTTAGATGCTGTGCAAGCCGTGGTACCGTTTCTTTCCCGATTGCCCACCCCCATGACCGGATTGCGGAGTGTCAAGGGGTGGCTATGGCAGCCAGAAACCTAATGAAGGCTCTTATGGCTGCCATTATGCTGCTCCTATGAATTCCTGCCCTGCATAATACCGAAGGATGTACATGCGATTGCACGCCCTAGTGTTTAAGTACCCTGGGGGGGTCCAAATGTGTAAGTGTAAAAAAATTTACAAATATAAAAAATATCAAAAGTTCAAATTACCCTCTTTTTGCCATTTTACAAATAGAAAGACTAAAATAAAGTTACACATAATTGGTATTGCCGTGTCCGTAAAATTCTTATCTATTAAAATATAGCATCCCGTGTGCTGAACACTATGGAAGTAAAAAATTCCAAGTACCAAATTGTGTTGTTTTTTTTGGTCATTTCATGTTCCCTAAAAATTGGGCTCCTATATTTTGATAGGTAGGGATTTAGTCTAGGGTTGATAGGGGTTTTTGTAGGGATTATTAGGATTTTGTGTAATTTATATTAAAGGTTAAGTTTTATCATAGGTTAGGCAATTTCCTTGTGTGTTGGTTAGTAATTTATTTGCGATTGCTGACGGTTTGTTATCTTGGAGTACCCAGGTCCTGTATCGTTGCTGGGATGTTTTTTTCCCCCTAAAAGTTGGAATAAAAGTGGTGGTACTGTAAATGACACCATAATAAAGTACATCATGTCCCTCAAAATTAAATCCCTCATATGTCTATTGTGACGGTGCGACCTGCGAAGATCGCATTTCTCTGCCACTAGATGTTCTGCAGCAGCTGAGTTCCAAGTTATGGGTTACCAAGTTGCTGCCTGTCAGTGAGGAAGGTCAGCAGTCTGGCAAGGGTAACCAGGAGTTAATTACTCAGGTGGTAATTAGGAGAGTTGGTCAGCTGAAGGTCTGTTAAATAGCCTGGTCTTCAGTATACCAGAGGGGGAGCGTGGCTCACAGTAAGTGGAGGACTTGTACAGGCCTTTGTCCAGGCCTTTGTCCAGGAGAGTAGCCTGAATTCTTCCCCCCTAGGCTTGATAGAAGCCAGGCCCAAGGACTATATTGTACAGTGTGAGTACATGTTTGTGGGGCTGGGTAGTAGACCCAGACCACTGCTAGAGAGGGACTCTCTGTACGTTTAGTTAGTGGCTGGACGGCCTAGGATTTATTTTGTTTGCTGTATATGTTTTCTGTGTTGGAGAATAAAGCTGGCGGAGGCCAGATTTAATGAGAAACCTGTGTCGACCTGCTGTTCCGTTTACCAAAGCGGCAATCCCAGAGCGAGAGTGTCCCCCAGGCCGGGCCAAGGTGGCGGCCGAACACGAGTGACCGCTTACACTATGTAGATGGAAAAATAAAAAAAAGTTTTGGCTCTTGCAAGACGAGGAGGGAAAAACGAACGTGACGAGAAAAACAATGCTTAGACCTTAAAGGGGTTGTCTCACTATGTTGATTCATCTTACCTCAGTCCTGTTTTCTTGATTTCACTTTGAATTCAGGGGCGTGTTTACTGGCTTCTACTAGGCTGCAGTAGAAGCCAGGTCTGTAGCTATAGCAACCAGTGCTGGCAGCCTATCAGGAGAGATTGAACAGGTCTGTAGCTATAGTGACCTGAGGAGCTGATGCAGCCCATACAAGAGGGAATATCTAGGAATAGGTAGGACACTGTTAATGGGCATATATTGCAAAGTGACTTGTTTTTTGCAAGATCTTTAACAGAAAAAAGCAATCCTTGTAGAGAGACAACCCCTTTAAGGGGTTAAAGCCAATCAATGAAGTGAAAATACTCCTTTTAATGGAATCTGCCAACACAGCTATAGGAGTCCATAAAGAGAGTCATTACCATCCCTACACAATTGGCTAGATTTTCTAAGCTCTTTTCAGTATATAATATACTACAGGATGATCTTAAGCCCGATTCACATCCTCCATTGGTTTTCCATTGTTGTATTCAAGTTTGGAATGAGAAAAACAGAAAAGAGCGGTCGCCTATTAATTTCAGTGGGATTTATTTAGGCTTTCAGTTTGATTTAGCTCTGATCCATTAGATTTTTTTTTTTTTTTTTTTTTTTATGGATAAAAAAAAAACGCAGAATCTAGACAGAAATTGAAATGTGTGTTTTTTTTTTTTGTTTTTTTTTTTGTTTTTTTTTACATTGGAGCCAATGGAAAACCAAAACAATCGGATCCATTTATTTTCCTGGCCATAACAAGACATATTTCAGACAATAAAGAAAAAAAACCTGATCTGTTTTTAACTGGAAAAAAACTGATGTAAATGGAAACAAAAGTATCTGGGTTTTTTGACAGATCCATACAACAGATCACGTAGAAAAACAACAGATTGGGGGCGTGGCCTGACTGAGGATGAGACAGGACGTGTGGTGAGTGAGCTCTCCCTAGCCACTCCAGAAAACCGGCCCAACTAAGCCAGCGAGACAAAATAGACCCAACTATTCTTTCTCTTAGTGTCCTACTCCCGAACTGGATCAGTTTGAGAACCTCCGGACATTTCTAAGCCCGTTCTAAGCAGAGTTCTGGCAGCCTGAAACCAGCGTCTGTCCCGGCTGCAGCCGCCATTACCTAGTGGTGCCCTCCCCTCAGCGCGGCTCCGCCACATTAATCAAGCCTGAGCTTGTTCTGCAGCGATCCCTTGGCGCTTCTGCTGGAGATTCCTTACCTGACACCTGTGGGACCCTTGATACCTCTGGAAGCTCCGTCCGGTTACAGAAAAACTGAAGTGCTCCGGGGACAGAGACCTTTTCCCACGCGACCGTTACCCGCGACCTCCGCACCTTCGCCGAGTTCTTCATCCTGCAGGCTGAGAAGCCCCGAAAACGCCTGGTACACTCTTCTCCCAGTGCGACTCCCGCTGAAGGCGCTTCCACACCACACAGGCCGGCAGCCCGCTCTGCAGCGGTCCCACAGCACCTCTTGAATCCCGTGCCTGCCGCCCCGGGACGCTACCGTAGTCTCCACAGCAGCTGCGGCGCCCCTGATACTGGGAACCTTTAGCATATCTGACAACTGCGGTCTCTGCACCCCTGCTGAGATCTGCATCCCGCAAGCTGCCTGGTTAGGTGCAAGCTTAAAGCTATCCTGCGTGGGTCCAGCCAGGGCCATCTGACCCAGAGTTTACCTCATAGCCTCCTCGGGCCTATTCCCCCGAATTGTATGCAAGTGTCGGGGTATTAAACCCCCTAAGCGGCCACTACCTGCTGCATTGATCCTGGGCATCGGCCTTTTGAGTGGGGATCCTTATTCATAGTAAAGGACACACTGTGGTCACAGCTGTCCTGCCTTTAGTCTGTCTGCATTCTTTTAACACCCCTGTTGACAGCTGGTTTAGTCCAGGTCTCATTTAACCCCATCTTGGCCATAACATCGCTCTCTACAAATTAACAGATGCTGAGCCTCCATTCTTGTATCAGTTATATTGTTGCATTGGATCAAGATTCTTGTGGAATCCTATTGTGATTAATTTGTACTACACAGGGGGATTTTGCTACACCTTCTCTCCGGCTGCAAGTTAGAGAGGTCATTTATCGCTAGTTCACATGAACTGTTTCCTCACTCCCTTGTAACAAAACTGCTTTGCTCAGTTTACCTGCTGATTATCCTGCTGACACCCAGGTGCTCTTACTCTGGCTTGGGAGGCTCCATATTACTCTGTATAGTCATAAGATACACAGAGGCAGAAGCCTGACGGGTTCCCTGCCAGGGATCTGTTAAAGGACTCTATTCTCAACCTCTCCGGTTGAGCAACAAATCTATCAGGAGAAAAGGAAAAAAAAAAAAAAAAAAAAATTTCTTCTACCCTTATATCTCTACCGAGTGCATCTCCCGCCATACTTATCTCCTCCCGGCTCGATATGGGAGGCACATCTAAAAGGAACCAGAGAAGCAAACCAACAAACATTCCTGAGTTTTTCTCCTCTTCTCAAACCAAAAGAGGCCTGACGTTCCCTTCCTCATCGTCGCCGACGCCTTCATCCAGGGCTGACTCTGTCGATCTTGAAAATCAAGACATGTCTGATTCCCAACCTCTAACAGTCTCATCTCTTCAACACCTATTTTCCTCCTTTCGTTCATCTCTACAAACTGATATTAAGCAGATGATGGAGGACCTAAAACAGGACTTTCACTCCTTAGCCTCTCGCACCGAACATATTGAAAGTAAAATGGCAGACTTCGCAAAATCCCACAATAATCTGATTAATGCAAATAGCGTGCTGGAAGAGGAGGTTTGCAAGGGACTAGCAGCTAAAGTTCTGGACTTAGAGGATAGGTCCAGACGCAAACAACGTGAGAATCCGAGGGACCCAGAATCTGTGCTCCGACCATTTGGGAATACGTATCTTACGGATTTGATGGCCTTGGTCTTACCAAACTCCTCCTCATTAGATCTTACAATAGAAGAATCCATAAAATTTCCGGGAAACCAAAAATTTGCCCCAACAGGTCCCCAGAGATACCATCGCAAGGATCCACTTTTATAACGTGAAAGAAGATTTTCTTCGGGCCCTACGGAGATCTGACACTCTCCCTGATCGCTTCCAGGCGATTTCGATCTTTCCCGACCTATCCTCCGCTACTATGCTCAGGCGCAAGGAATTTCAGCCCTACACCAGAATACTTAGGGACAAAGAAATCCGATACAGATGGGGCTTCCCAGTGAAACTTATCATTATCAAAGAAAGTACTCAATTTATTTGCAACTCCCCGGAAGAGGCCCACTCAAACGTTGAGAAGCTGAAACCTGCTTGCCTCTCCGATTCCAGTCCGGTTAGGAAAAAACAGATTAGGCCAGAAATGATTACCCCACTCTGGTCGGATAGAACCACGAGATCAAGAGCCAGACCACTAGACTGAACCATTTGATATCTTTTGTCTCGGCGACGAGCTGGAGTGCTACTGAATTCTCCTTAACCGCTCTATTGCTCATGGCGGATACTGTTCTCTTCCTTTCTGGTCGAGGCAGAACTTTACCCCAACTTCCTTTCCTTTTAGGAATGCTTGAATCTATTCTGTGTACATACCTGCAGTTGATGTTCTATGTTATAATGTTGGTTTCTTGTTTGAGTTACAACATTGCTTTATTTGTTTTCCAAAGTCCTCAAGTCCTAGTTGTAGGTTATGTTGGCTATACCGGCTCTCTAGGTGTCTCCCTCACTTTAACAAATGATTAAATTTCGATCTTTTAATGTAAAAGGACTAAATTCGCCCTTTAAGCGCTCCCTTTTGTGGGGGGGATATACTTAGATCCGGGCGGAATGTGGCCTGCATCCAGGAAACGCATCTTATGAAGGAAGACCAATTCCGATTGAAGCATAAATTGTTCCCACTTATTTTCCACTCCCAAGCTCTAGCTAAACGCGCGGGTGTTGCCATCCTGATCAAAAACTCTATCTCCTTCAACCTCGTCAATTCCATGAGCGATCCAGAGGGTAGATACATAATACTTATTTGTGAAATAAACTCAAGGCCCTATACCCTAACCGTTATATATGCTCCTAACTGTAGACAACTTTCCTTTGTAAGGAAAGTCATTAGTAAGGCTAAATCTGTGAGAAGAGGGGGTTTGATCATTTGTGGAGATTTTAACTCGGTTGTTAACTCAGATATAGATAGATCTAGATCTAGACACAGGCCTGGACAAGACATCACTCTTATGCTGGGGGAAAGACCTACATGATTTTTGGAGATACCTCCATCCCTTTCCGAGCGTGACTATACGTTTTTCTCCTCCCGAAACAGGTCCATTCACGCATAGCCCTCTTTATAGTTGATAAAATCGTGCTAGGCCATTTGGTTTCCTCAGAGATTGGTAGCATTACATGGTCCGACCATGCTCCTGTGGACCTAATCCTTTCCTCAGGCCTTCATTCTTCTGGCTCCCCTCTGTGGCGACTTAAATTAATTATCTCTTAAAAAACCCTTCCAATGTTAAATACTTGGCCTCTCACATTAAAGATTTTTTTGAGATCAACTCTCCATCTTCCCCCTCCATTGGCACCCTCTGGTGCACCCACAAAGCATATATGCGAGGCTTTTTTCATCCAATAGCAAGTAGGGAACATAGAAACGACAGGAAGAAAACCAATCCCTTTAGAAGCTATAAAAAAAGCAGAAATAGCTTTCAAACTAAACCCTACTCGGTTGGGGAAAGAATCCCTGGCAGATCTGAGAAACAAGCTTCGCTCCATTTACCTCCATAAATATGAATTTCATTTAGCTAAACTAAAATGGCAGTTCTATATCCAAGGTGACAAACCTAGTAGACTGTTAGCAAACTGAACTAAATCGCTAATGCAAAGACTCGCATCACTCATCTAACCGTATCTTCAGGCGAGAAACTAATGAATCCCAAGGATATTGCAAACCAGTTTGCAGCTTATTATTCCCAGCTGTATAACATTCATTCCAATGAAAATATCCCTCTCCCTTTGGCTTCTGATATTGATTCCTTTTTAAATTCCATCCATCTACCTTCGTTGAACACGTCCCAACTTGAAGATATTAATAGGCCATTCTCCCTAGCAGAAGTGCAAAAAGTTATCCGTCTTAGTAAATCAAATAAAGCTCCGGGGCCTGACGGTCTTTCCAATGAATATTTCCAAATTTTCTCCGAACTCCTCTCTCCCCACTTAGTAGATCTATATAATGATATTGTTTTCCCCAGCTCCCAAACCAGAATTGCCCCCTCGCGATTATCACTACAATTCCTAAGCCCGGTAAACGCCAAGACCTCACCTCTAATTATAGACCCATCTCACTGCTAAATTCCGATATTAAATTATACGCTAAAATCATCGCGACCCGCTTGAATGCTTTACTGCCATACCTAATACACAATGACCAGGTGGGTTTCGTGAAGGGAAGGCAGGCAAGAGATGCCACTCGTCGCCTTCTAGACCTGACGCAGATTGCAGCCTCCTCGCGTCCGTGTGGCCTTCTTGTCGCTGGACGCGGAGAAGGCATTTGATAGAGTGAACTGGGCATACTTGGAATTGATTTTGCGAAAATTTGGCTTTGCTGGCTTCATCCTGCAGGCCATTATGGCACTTTACACCTGCCCTTCCGCGAAGGTACTTACCTCCGGTTTTCTGTCCTATCCCTTCACTCTAGCCAATGGTACCCGACAGGGCTGCCCCCTGTCCCCCCTAATATTTGTGTTATGTATGGAACCTCTAGCAGAGAGCATAAGGTCGAACCCTCAAATCCCTGGTTTAGTAGGTAGTGGAGTTTCCCACAATATCAGCCCATATGGCAGACGATGTGTTTTTGATAGTTACTCACCCAAACTCCTCCCTGTCAGCCATAATGGATACCTTAGATTGGTTCTCTAAAGTGTCGTATTATAAGTTAAACCGATCCAAAACGTCCATTTTCCCTGTTAATGAGGCCTCGCTCACAGACAAAGTCTTAGATACGTTTGGTTTTACCCGATCCAATGAATACATTGACTACCTAGGGATTAAAATCCTCCGCTCCCCCATGCAAACAGTTGCGACTAATTATGAACATCTTTTCTCTATGCTAGAACCTGAAATTAGACGGCTCTCCTTATTAAATTTATCCTGGATTGCGAGGATTAATGTAATTAAAATGGCCCTCTTACCTAAATTTATCTACATTTGCAGAGCTATTCCCTACTTAATCCCTTCCTCCCTGATAAACAAACTTCAACGGTTGCTATCGGACTTTATCTGGAATGGTCGTAGACCAAGAATCAAACGGCAAATACTCTTTCTTAATAACAGATGTGGTGGACTTGCTGTTCCTAGCTTGTTGAATTACAACTTGGCTACTCTCTTGGAACAAGCGGTATACTTATGGCATAACTTTGACTCAGCCGCGTGGGTATCAATTGAACAAAATTCATTTACCCCCTGCCCAGTAGCCTACCACCTCAAAACCTCCTTAATCGGGGCCCCACTCCCCTCTTCAACTCTCACTTCTATTTCTGACCTATTTAAAGTTTGGTCCTTACATGTAATACCTGCCAACTGGATTTTTCCCTAAGAAACAAGACATCCAATTACCTCGTTGGCTGTTGGAACCCACTACTCTCGTTCCACACTTGGGAGGAATGGAATCTCAACACGCTAGATCAATTGTATTGCGATAGAACACTATGCTCTTTTTCGGATATCTCGACCCAGTGGGCCCTTCCCTCATCCTTATTTTTTCAATTCCTGCAAATTCGCCACATTCTACAAGAATTACATTGGCCGGACACATCCGAGGCCCCTTCCGACTTTTCTCATTTTATTCATTTGAAAAAAGGCTACAACAAAGGTCTTTCATTAGCATATAATCTGATTACCTCAGGTCCTTCCCCGGCTAAACTCCAGACCATGATCAAATGGGAAAGAAAACTGTCCAACACCTTCTCTTTAGAAGATTGGACCTCGGCTGTGTCTGCCTCTTCTAGGTTATCTAAATGTTGCAACCATAAGGAATTAATGCATAAAATTCACTTACGTTGGTACCTCCCGCCAACCAGAATCGCCCACATGTGTAAGACCGCCTCTGATCTGTGCTGGAAAGGTTGTGGGCAACAGGGAACGATGTTACATGCTTGGTGGGGTTGCCCTAAAATTAGAAATCTTTGGGATGCAATCTCTACACTTATATCTGAAGTTACAGGATTTCGTTCTAACATTATCTCCCCAACTAGCGGGGTTTTAGATATTGGCATCTTTGAAACTACCACTCTCAGCCCATACAGTTGTGTTTCATGTCCTTATAGCCACAAGAACGGCAATCGCTTACTTGTGGAAGAACCCCGACATCCCTATATAGCTGAAATTAAGAGGCGTGTTAACTATAACTGCACATGTGAGTTGAGACTATGTGATCCACCCTATTTGTGTCTTAAAAAACAGGAACTCTGGTCCGATTGGCTAGCATCAACGCATTATACATCCTTTTAGCCTTTATCGCTCTTCCTTCAATACATTTTACTCCTAATGATTCTTCCTCCCCTACTCCCATCAATTGTCACTCTCTGTTGTTACCGCTCCAGTCTGTTTGATTGCGATTTGAGTAGTGCGCATTTCAGTAGACTGTTGTTATATCTCAGGGTTTTTTTCAGTATGGTTTATTGTAACTCATATTATAGACACGGTTCTTGCCTGTTTTCTTATTTTCCAATTCTCAAAATATGTATAAAGGTTATTCAGACAATGAAGGTGTTAAGCTTAATAAAATTTGTTTAAAGAAAAACAACAGATTGCACTTCCATTTCTGGCTATAGATTCATTCCATCCGTTTTGAACAGAAAGCTAAATGCGGGAGTGATCCAAGCCTTAGGCTATGTCTCCACTGCACACATTTTCGGTTGTTTCTTCAGCGTTTTCATTTTCTGAAACTGCTGAGTGAAAACAGATCCCATAGACTTTAAAGGGATGTTCACTCGGCGGGTTGACTCCGTATTGGGATACATTTTTAGATGCGTGTTTAGATCCATGTTTTGGATCCTAAATGGACCCAAACACAATCTAACAATGTGCAGTGTGATTACATTGCTTTCAATGTAAAACACGCATCGGCGTTCAGACTCGTGATCGCTGATGAGTGTTTACATGTGTCTCTGTGATGCGTCTTTCTGATCCGTTCAAAGAATCGTCATGTCAATTCTTGATCCAAAAGACGCAGCAGACGCCCTTTTTAAAAAAAATTTGGGTGCGTTTCTGCTGCATCCAAAACACAGCCAAACACGTAATGGTGTGTTGGATGTGATTTACAGAGCACTTTTGAAAGCATTTTTTGGATCCAAAACGCCATGTGAACATACCCTAATAGTAAAAACGTTCTGAGGTCTCCACAGAACGTCTTTTTTTTTCTGCTCTCAGTCGTTTTTTGAAACATGTTGCAAAAAACGCCAGAACAAGGTAGAAAATGCACCGGTGGATATTTTTTTACGCAATTAATGCTGTGCATTTCTGCAAAAATAACGCACAAAAGACTATCAGTTTTTGAGCTGTTTTTGACATGCACTGGACAAATAACTCAGTTTTATGAACGGTTTTAGGATTTGGTTTCCAGTGAGTTTTTTTTGTCCATTGCCGTGTAGACCTACCCTTAACCCCTTACCGCCGGAGCCAGTTTTGGCCTCTCTGACAGAGCCCCATTTTTTAAATCTGTCATGTGTCACTTTATGTGAGAATAACTTTTTGACACTTTAACCTATCCATGTGATTCAGAGATGTTTTCTCGTGACACATTGTGCTTTAAGATAGTAAGAAATTTTGGTCCAAAAAATGCTTGTTTATTTGTGAAAAATATCAAAAATCGTGAAAAATTTGAAAAATTTACCAATTTTAAACTTCAAAAATTTCTGCATGTAAGACAGATAGTTATTCCACCAAATAGTTTATAATTGAAATCTACCATATGTCTGCTGTAGTTTGGCAAAATTTTTTTTTTTAAATTTTTTTTTTTCTTTTTTTACGAATTGGGGAGCTTAAAAAATTTAGTAGTAATTTTCACATTTTCCAGAAACTTTGCAATGTACATTTTTTAGGGACCAGTCCAGTTCTAACGTGACTTTGATTGACCTGTATGTTATATACCCCCATAAATGACCTCCTCTAAGAAACTACACCCTTAAAGTATTCAAAACCGCATTTGGGAAAGTTTATTAACCCATTAGGTTTTTTCACAGGAAATTAAAGCAAAGTGGAAGTGAAATTTCCAAATTTCACTTTTTTTGCAGATTTTCATTTTTTTTTTACATTATTCACAAAAATTACCGGTAAATGTGATCAGGGAAATGAAACTTAATATTGATTCCCCAGATTCTACCGTTTTCAGAGATATCCCATATGGGCCCTAGTGCATTATTTGGCTCAACCACAAGCCCCAGAATAGGAGGAGCATCTACTGGACTCTGGGGCCTCATTTTCATTACGATTTTATTTAGGGGACATTTCAGGTTTGCGGACACCCTAACGTGCTAAAACTTAATAAACTCCCCTAAAAATACTCCATATTGGAAACTACACCCCTTAAGGAATATATCCAGGGGTGTAGTGAGCATATCGACCCCACAGGTTTGTCACAAATTTTTTTTAGCGTTAGGCCATGTTCACACGGCTTACAATGGGCCGTATTTCGGTCCGTACTTACGCGCCGGAGTGCGCAAATTACGGGCTGAAAACGGCCCATTCATTACAGTAATCCACAGTTCTCATAGAGAACTATGGATTACGGCTCCTTTTCCCGCCCAGCGAATCCGCCGGGCGGGGAGATAATTGACATGTCACTTTCTAGCGGCGTATACGCGCCGCTAGCAGTGATTGTGAAGTGCCGGCCCCCCGCTCCCGCCCCCGGCGACACGGCGTAATTCCGGGACGTAATTACGTCCCGCAGTTAAGCCGTGTGAACCTAGCCTTAGGCTGTGAAAAATGAAAAAAAAAAAATTTTTCCAATAATCTGCAACGTTAGCTGAAAATGTTTAATTTTACAAGGCATCCTGGAAAAAAAAGCATCCAAAACTTTGTTAAGCAATTTCTTCCCAAATTCGGCAAAACCCTACATGTGGGTGTAAAAATGTGTTTGGCTCATGGCGGGCGTTATAGGGAGGGAGTGTTATTGGCTTTTGGAGCGGGAGATTTTTTGGGGGGCCATGTCGCATTTACAAAGTCCCCAAAGTACCAGAAAAAGGTGAAACCTTCCAGAAGTCGCCCCATTTTGGATTCAGCACCCTCATAGATTCATCTAGAGGTGTATTGTACATTTTGGGGGCACAGGTGTTCCAAAGTTTTTGTTTATTTTTGCATTGGGCTATGAAAATGAGGGGAAAACGCAATTCCGCCATTGTTTTTTGGGATTCAATTTTACAGCGTTCGCCGGCAGTTATAAATGACAGGATATTTTACTATGGGGGTCGGTACAATTGCAATGGTATAGATTTTATATAGTTTTTTTATGTTTTATTACTTTTACACAATAAAATAGGTCTATAAAAAATTGCGTTTTTATGTTGTCCTGTTCTGATAGCCATAACGTTTTCTGTATCGGAGTGATTATGGGCTTGTTTTTTGTGGGAATGAGTTGACGTTTTTATTAGTACCATTATGGGGGGCATATGCCGCTTTGATCACTTTTTATGAAGGTTTTTGTGAGGCGTTTTGAACAAAATACAGCATTCCTGGTAGTGTTTTTTATTTTATTTTTTTTTACAGCGGTCACCGTGCAGTATAACTGACATGCTAGTATAACTCAGCAGGTCGATACGATTACCCGCGATACCCAATTTGTATAATTTTTTTTTATGTTTTACTGCTTTTACACAATTAAAAACACTTTTATTCAAAAAGGAAAACACGTTTTGCATCGCCATAGTCCGAGAGCCATAACTGTTTTATTTTTCTGTGTACGGAGCTGTGTATGGGCTTGTTTTTTGCGGGACAAGACTTTTTGATCAGTTTTAAATCCGTTTTATGGAAGGCAGGTTGAAGAAAATACTGCAATCCTAGTAGTGTTTTTTTTTTTTTCTTCTAACATCGCTCACCATGCAGTATCCATGACCAGTTAGCTTTACTCTCTGGGTCGATATTATTACGGCGATACCCTATTTATATAGTTTTTTTTTTAAATTTTGAAGCACTTTAAAAAAAAAAATGGGTTTTTATTGTGTTAAATAATATTTATGCATCGCTGTCTTCTGAGAGCCATAACTTTTTTTATTTTTCTGTATACAGAGACGTGTAAGGGCTTTTTTTTGCGTAATTAATTGACGTTTTAATTGGTATAACGTTGGCGTTTATATGAGTTTTTTTATTCCATTTTATGTGCTGCAGGATGTACAAAAATCGCAGTTCTGTGACTGTTTTTTGTGTTTATTTTTTACAGCGTTCACCGTACGGGTTAATTAACGTGATTTATAGGGCAGGTCGTTACGCACGCGGTGATACCAAATGTGGGTACTTTATTTATTTTTGATCTTTTTGGGGGCGATTGGCGTTTGTAAAGGGGACAAGGGCGGTGTATGTGTTTTTAATTTTATTTTTTGTGTTTTACTTTTTTTTTTACCTTTTCGCATTTTTTTACATTTCCCCAGTGAGGATTTGTAACAGCAAATCCCCACTGTAGAAAAGCAATCGTTAGATTGCTGTTGAATAGCAGACCTGTGCACAGCGTTACTGCTGTGCACAGGTCGCCATGGCAACGACTGACACCATACCCACAATGCATTGTGGGCATGGTGATGTCACCAGACTACCCGGATGCTTTCAGAAAGCATCCGGGGAGTCCGGTAAGAGACCGGCGAGCGGCATCTCCGCCGCTTGCTGCGCCGGATTGGAGGCAGCAGGAGCTCACTCCTCCTGCCTGTGCCTCCATTATCGCAACCATGACAGGCTGCGGTAATGAAGCGTTAATCACCCGCGGCCGGAGCTCACTCCGGCCGGGGGTGATGGGGCATGAAGCCAGCGGTAATTTACCGCGGGTTCCATGTCGCGATTGTGCGCGGCTCGACCGCAAGCCCGCGCGATCGCCAGGGCGTATGCATACGTCCATTTGCAGGAAGTCACTTCCCGCTAGGGCGTATGCATACGTCCAATGTCGGGAAGGGGTTAAAGGGGTTGTCTCACTAAAAGGATGGCTTTTGATGTTAAAAGGAACCTGTCACATAGGTTATGCTCCCCTTGCTGAGGGCAGCACAAGCTAGTGACAGACCTGCTGTTCCCAGCACTGTGCCCCTTATTCTGTAAGGCCCTGTTCACACGACGGAGTTGGCCGCGGTTAGGGCCGCGAGTTCCGACGCGGTTTCCGCGGCTATAACCGTGGCCAAATCGCGCCTAGATTATTAACATGGTTTCCTATGGGAAACCGCGTTAATATTCACACGCGCGGGTCTGTCCGCGGCCCCGGAGCCGCGGCCAAACCCACGCAGTGTGAAGAACTCTCCTGTCATTTCTTGACAGGAGTGCTCTGCACTTAATTTGCATAGGGGCAAGCCCTCGGCGCAAGCCGCGCCCCAAACCACGCCCCTCCCGCGGCGAGGCCATGCCCACCGCCCGCGCCGCAAACCCGCATCGGGAGACGTGAGTTTGCGGCGCGGCCCGACGAGGATTTGGCCGCGGCGAAACTCGCGGCCAGATCCGTCGTGTGAACGAGGCCTAAGATGCTGTAGTTTGAGGATTTACCCCTCAAATCTTATTCATGAGCAGGTGTTAGCCCCGCCCACAAAAGGATAGTCCCGCCCACCTGGCAGTTATTCACATGTTTCTACCTATTCAAGGTAATGGGTTTATCAGTTCAGGTGGGCGGGGCTAGCCACAGGTGGGTGGAGTTTGAAAAAAACTGACTCTTTGAATGACTCTTTTCTGGCTGAAAACTGCAGATTTGAGCATTAAATACTCTAAAACTCCAGCATCTTACAGAATAAGGGACACAGCGCTGGAAACAGCAGGTCTGACACTAGCTCGTTCTGTCCTCAGCAAGGGGGGGCATAATCTATGTGACAGGTTCTTTTTAAAGATCTTGCAAAAACAAGTCACTTTGTAATATATGTCCATTAACTGTGTCCTACCTCTTTCTAGATATCCCCTCTTGTATAGACTGCATCAGCTCCTCAGGTCGCTATAGCTACAGACCTGGTGTCCTCAGCAGCTCCTCGCTGCTGGTCATTAGTAGCCAGTAAATCCAAAAATGAAACTGAGAACAGGACTGAGGTGATATGAATTGATGTAGTGAGACAACCCCTTTAAAGGGCATGTAGTTTTCCGTTCCACAAGCCGATAGTTTTATAAAATAAATATCAAAGTAATATACATTGTAGTAAAATAGTATCAAAATGATACTTGATCCATTTTACTGTATAAGCTGATCTTCAAATACACATCTGTTAACAATCGGCTTCCTTTACAGTAGGTGAATTAACCTCACTGTAATGAAACCTGTCCTTCCACGTCAAGATTAATCTAAGGCCAAGATATGTAGGTCAGGATTGTTTACAAGTGAACCGAGATTATGTTCAAGGTAAGATCACAGCTGTGTCATCTTTAATTTCTTAATTATATGTTAGTAATGCAGCTTGGTAATATGCATGAGCACTGTGCTCTGTTCACACTGTATTTTAAGGCATTTTTTTGTCTGCAGATTTTTTTGTAATCCGAGCTGGAAATAAATACAAGAAAGAATCCATTATTCTTCTCTATCTTTACAATCCTATGGCTTTTAGGTAAAAAGAGAAACTGCCTCAAAGCAAAGGGGGCTTTCACATAGTGTAGTTTTGGTGCGGTTTTAACTGCGCTCTAATTAAGCTGCCTTTATTACTAGCAAGCCTCTTTCATTTATCTAAACTGTTTGGAAAGTGAATAATCAATTGGTGTATTTGTAATCCACAAGACTTCACACACAGTAATTGATTACTTACTTGAAACACCTTTCTGAGCAATTTATACGACTGAAAGAAGCTTGCAGGCAATAAAGGCAGTTTAATTGGAGCGCAGTTATAACTGCACCAAAACTGCGCTGTGTGAAAGCACAAACTAATCTTTGTTCGCAAGAACTAAGACTAGATTAACAACTGTGTTGTTATTTCTGGTTTCCTGCTCCAACACAGGAACAGAAAGCTAAAAATAAAAATGGCTGTCATTTGAATTAACCCCTTACCAACATTTGACATACCAGTACTTCATAGACAGGAGGGGGTTTCCGCCAATTGACATACCTGTAGGTCATTAACATTATTGCGGTGAAGGGCATGGACACACGGCAAATGTAAAATGCTGGTTGGATTCTTTAGAATGCAGCCCTTATTTTAGCGTCTTTTGATGGTTTTGGGTGATGTTTCGGTTTGTGGATTCACCTGTCTCCATGAACCATTGAATAGTGCACATTCCACCCGAAAAACAGACGTGTTCTGATTTTATTGGTGTAACGGTACGGCGACAACCAACGTACGCCGAAGCGCCGACCGCTGGTATCCGGGTGTGGATCCACTGTGATCACCGCAGGCAAGATGGTATACCCTGACAGCAAAATCTCAAGGTAACTACTCCCTGCTGCTTCTCTTGGATCTCTCTGCAGCATTTGACACTGTGGATCACCACCTTCTCCTCAGCATGATCAGCACCATTGGCCTCCAGGACACCGCTCTCGCTTGGGTCTCGTCCTACCTCTCTGATCGCTCCTTCAGTGTCTCATTTTCTGGTTCCACCTCCTCTCCTCTTCCTCTCACAGTTGGGGTTCCTCAGGGATCAGTTCTAGGTCCTCTCCTCTTTTCATTGTACACAGCCCCCATTGGACCATCAGTAGATTTGGCTTCCAGTACCATCTCTATGCTGATGACACCCAATTATACACCTCCTCCCGTGACATAACTCCAGCCCTGCTACATAACACCAGTGACTGTCTGTCCGCTGTCTCTGACATCATGTCCTCTCTCCATCTGAAACTAAACCTCACTAAAACCGAACTTCTTGTCTTTCCGCCATCTACTAACCAACCCTACCCTGTCATTTCTGTTTCTGTATGTTGTACCAGCATTTCTCCTAGGCAGCAGGCCCGCTGTCTGGGAGTTATACTAGATTCTGATCTGTCCTTCACCCCATATATCCAATCCCTTGCCCGCCCCTATCACCTGCACCTCAAGAACATCTCCAGAATCCGTCCTTCTGATTGTGAAAACAACTCAAACTCTCATTACTGCTCTTATTCTTTCTCGTCTTGACTACTGTAACTCCCTGCTTATCGGTCTCCCTCTCTGCAAACTCTCCCCTCTTCAATCTGTCCTGAATGCAGCAGCCAGGCTCATCTTTCTCTCCAGCCGCTATACTGATGCCTCTACCCTGTGTCAGTCTCTGCACTGGCTGCCTATTCAGTACAGGATACAGTATAAACTCAGCACTCTCACTCATAAAGCTCTCCACAACGCTGCCCCCCCCTACATCTCTTCCCTCGTCTCTGTCTACCACCCGAACCGCTCTCTCTGCTCTGCTGCTGATATCAGGTTACACTCATCAATCATCCGAACCTCCCATGCCCGTCTCCAAGATTTCACACGTGCGGCACCAATTTTCTGGAATATGCTACCGCGGGCGATCAGGCACATTCACAACCCTCACAGTTTTAAGAGGGCCCTGAAAATACATCTTCTCGGTCTGGCCCACCAAGATCCCTAACTGCTATCACACACATCTGTCACTCCCTGCACTAGGGCACTTACAGGCACTTATCTGTATATAGATGTACAGTCTGGGTGGCAGGTTCATCCATTTTTCATGTAAACCACCCCCTATTTATGAAACAAGGCCGGCCCATTGTAAACTTGACACTTCTTACCGTATGTTTCACCCATACACCCTAATAGATTGTAAGCTCTCACGAGCAGGGCCCTCACACCTTGTGTCTCATCTGTAAGTACTTTTAATGTGTAATGTCTGTACGTTTACCCTTGAATTTGTAAAGTGCTGCCGAATATGTTGGCGCTATAGAAATAAAGATTATTATTATTATATGGAGACCACGCCAGGGAGCGGAGTCTAAGGGGCCCCTGGTCTTTACCGGAGCCCGCCGCAAAGCGGGACGGACTTAGCTGGGGGACCCCCCGGTCGCTACCCCTAACGTGGCTACCTGCGGTGACAGCCGAGGTGCAGGACAAGAACGTAGGAAAACATATGCAAGGCAGGTAAAACGTACACAGGAACACAACAGGATACATCAGGATAAAGCAGGTACTGAACAGGTGACACAGCAGGATACAGGACAGGTGCAGAGACATCAGACAAGACAACAGGAGACAGACAGATGGTCAGGAGCTCAGATGACAAAGAGACTGGACCAGCATCCCCAGGGTTAAGTCCATAGACGCAGGCAGGAGCTCAAGATGGACTCCGCAAGAGACTGCAGCATGAGACTGCAATGGACTGACCCAGAGCAGAGGCAGGAACTTCCTCTTATAGTCAGAGGTGAAGAGGAAGGTGCACAGGACAGGAAACTAATAAAAAGGCAGGAAGCTGCCGTGCGCACGCCCTAGGAGGCACAGTGCACAGACAGGACCCCAGGAAGCAACAAGACAGGCAAGTACCAGGAAGGCACGACACGCTGACGGTCCATGGCAGGGGACCGCAGCATGATCCGTGACAATTGGAAGGCCAGCGATGTGAAAATCCACTCAGTAGAAAACTTTGCAGTCTAAACCTCTGGGTGGATTTTCTATTGTGTCTACAGGGATGACTGACAGTCAGTTTTCAAAACCGAAAACTGTCTGAAAAACCGACATAAAAACCATGCTGTGTGGATGTACCCTAATAAGTAGAGCCTGCATGATCAGCGCATGGAACCAGCAGTATACTACAGCTAGATTCCTGCCCTCTCTGTCAGGACCAGAGTTTACTCTGGTCATGGCCAGTTAGCCACAGTCAATTACGACCACACATCTATGGAGAATGAGAGTTAGAGGGTTCCTTCTGTCTCCAGCAGCACCTTGCTGCACTATCATTGGGTGCCATTGGCTTCCATAAAGTCCAAGAAGCCTGGTCGTGCCCCCAAAAAAATCTGTGAAATACCTATGGGGTCAATATACTTACTACACCCATTGATATATTCCTTAACCCCTTCACGACCTTAGACGTATGGATACGTCCTGAGGATCGGCGCAGGGTGTCAGCTGTATATTATAGCTGACATCCCGCTGCGTCGGCCCTGACCCGAGATCGCTCCGGGGGGGCGGTTAACCCCTTAACTATCGCGACCATCGGGTTGCAATAACTGAGAGATGTAGGAGAAGATCGCTCCTCCTGCGTCTCTGTCGGCGGCAGCAGCGCACGGATCAGGCGATCCGTGCAGCTCCTGCCCTCTGACAGACAGCACGGAAGGCAGAGAATGCCTTCCGGGTTGTCTGTGATGTCACGATACCCGGCCGTGCCCTGTGGGCATGTCCCGGCATCGTGACTGACAGTTACCATAGCAACCAGTGCACAGCAACAAGCTGTGCATTGATTCCTATTGAATGAGAGATCTAAAGATCTCTCATTCAACTCTCCTATGGGGAAAAGTAAAAAAAAAATGTGAAAAACAAGTAAAACACAAACACGAAAAATAAAATAAAAACACGTACACCGCCCTTTTTCCCTTTACAAATGTCAATCGCCCCAAAAAAGATCAAAAATAAATAAAGTACCCATATTTGGTATTGCCGCGTGTGTAACGAGCTGCCCTATAAATCTGTCATGTTAATTTACCCGTACGATGAACGCCGTAAAAACAAAACAAAAAAATCACAGAATTAAGATTTTTGTTCATCCTGCAGCACATAAAATGGAATAAAAGTGATCAAAAACTCCTATAAACGCCAACGTTGTACCAATTAAAACGTCAGTTCATCCCGCAAAAAAAAAGTCCTTACACAGCTCTGTATACGGAAAAATAAAAAAGTTATTGCTCTCAGAAGATAGCGATGCAGACATATTCTTTTACACACTAAAAACACTTTTCTTTTTTTTTTTTTTTTAATTGATTAAACATAAAAAAACTATATAAAAATGATATAGCCGTAATCGTATTGACCCACAGAGTAAAGCTAACTTATTACGGATACTGCACAGTGAGCGCTGTTAAAAATAAAAAAACACTACTAGGATTGCAGTATTTTCTTCACTCTGCCTTCCAAAAAACGGATTTAAAACTGATCAAAAAGTCTTGTCCCCCCAAAAATGATACCAATAAAAACGTCAACTCATCCCGCAAAAAACAAGCCTGTACACAGCTCCATACACAGAAAAATAAAAAAGTTATGGCTCTCAGACTATGGCAATGCAAAAATGTGTTTTCCTGTTTGAATAAAAGTGTTTTTATTGTATAAAAGCAGTAAAAAATTTTAAAAAATACAAATTGGGTATTGCTGTAATCGTATCGACCTGCTGAGTAAAGCTAGCATGTCATATCTAATGCAGAGTGACCGCTATAAAAAATAAAAATAAAAAACACTACCAGGATTGCTGTATTTTGTTCAAAACGCCTCACAAAAACCTTAATAAAAAGTGAACAAAGTGTTGTATGCACCCCATAATGGTACCATCAATTCACTCCGCAAAAAACAAGGCCCTACACAGCTCTGCACACAGCAAAATATAAAAGTTATGACTGTCAGAAAAGGACAACATAAAAAACGCAATTTTTTATAGACCTATTTCTATTGTGTAAAAGTAATAAAACATAAAAAACTATATAAAATCTATACCATTGCAATTGTACCGACCCCCATAGTAAAGTTATCACATCATTTACAGTGCACGGAGAACGCTGTGAAATTGAAGCCCAAAAAACAATCGTGGAACTGCGTTTTTCCCCCCCATTTTCATGGCCCAATGCTAAAAAAAACGATGGAACACCTGTGTGCCCAAAATGAACAATACACCCCTATATGAGACCCATGAGGGGTGTTGAATCTAAAATGGAAGATTTCACCTGTTCTGGTTCTTTGGTGGCTTTGCAAATGCGACATGGCCCCACCAAAATCTGCGTTCCAAAAGCCAAATAGCGCTCCCTCCCTTGTACGCCCTGCCATGCGCCCAAACAGCAGTTTACACCCACATGTAAGCTATTGCCAAACTTGGAAGAAATTGCTTAACAAAGTTTTGGGGTTCTTTTTTCCAGGATTCCTTGTAAATATGAAACATTTTAAGCTAAAATTGCAGATTATTGGAAATTATTTTTTTTTTATTTTCACAGCCTAATGCTAAAAAAAAATTTGTGAATCACCTGTGGGGTCGATATACTCACTACACACCTGTATATATACCTTAAGGGGTGTAGTTTCCAATATGGGGTCTTTTTAGGGGTGTTTATTAAGTTTTAGCACCTTAGGGCCTCCTCAAACCTGAAATGGCGCCTAAATAAAATTGCATTGAAAATGAGACCCCAGAGTCCAGTAGGTGCTCCTCCTATTCTGAGGCTTGTGGTTGAGCCAAATAATGCACTAGGGCCACATATGGGATATCTCTAAAAAAGGCAGACCTGGGGGAAATGATATTACATTGCATTTACCTAGTCATATTTACCGTATTCCAGTGAACAATGGATAAATATTGAAAATCTGCAAAAATAGTGAAATTTTTTAAATTTCACCTCCACTTTGCTTTAATGTCTGTGAAGTACCTAAAGGGCTAACAAACTTCCTAAACACTGTTGTAAATACTTTAAGGGGACTAGTTTCTTAGAAGCGTCATTTATGGGAGTATCTAACATACAGGCCCCTCAAAGCCACGTCAGAACTGGAATGGTCCCTAAAAAAAATGTATATTGCAAATTTTCTTGAAAATGTGAGAAATTACTACTAAATTTCTAAGCCCTCTAATGTCATAAAAAAGGACATTTAAAAAATGATGTCAACCTATAGTGGACATATGGTAGATGCTAGTTATAAACTATTTTGTGGTGAATAATTATCTGTCTTGCACGCAGAAATTTTGGAACTTTCAAAATCACAGATTTTTCAAAATTTTCATGAAATTTTGATATTTTTCACAAAAAAACAAGGATTGTATGGATAAAATTTTCTTACTAACTTAAAGCACAATGTGTCACGAGAAAACAATCTCTGAATCACATGGATAGGTAAAAGTGTCAAAAAGTTATTCTCACATAAAGTGACACATGTCAGATTTCAAAAATAGGGCTGTGTCAGGAAGGCCAAAACTGGCTGGGTCCTTAAGGGGTTAAGGGGAGTCATTTCTAAAGTTAGATCTTTTTTACAGGTGTTTAGCATCTAAGATGTCAACAAACTTCAATTGGTGACTAAAATATATCCTAATAAAAATGAGGTCCCAAAATCCAGTAGGTGCTTCTTCTATTTTGAGACTTGTGTTTGAGTCAAATAGCGCACTAGGGCCACATATAGGATATCTCTAAAAACAGCAGAATTGAGGAAATCAATGTGGAGTTAAGAGGAACATGCAACATCTACTGTGTTCCTGTAAAAATGGATTTCAAAAGAAAATCTGTAAAAAAGTTACATTTTGAAATTTCACCTCCACCTTGCTTAAATTTCTTGTGAAACAACTAAAGGGGTTAACAGACTCCATACATATCGTTTTGAATATTTTAAGGGGTGTAATTTTTCCAATGGAGTCATTTATGAGGTTGTCTTATATACAGTCCTCTCAAAGCCATGTCAGAACTGGATTGGTGCCTAAAAAAATCTATGTTGCAAATTTTCTTAAATGTGATAAATTGCTACTAAATTTATAAAGCCTCCAATGTCCTAAGAAAATAGACATTTAAAAAATTATGTCAACATAAAGTATACTATGGTAAATGCTAGTGTAAACTATTTTGTGTGATATAACTATCTTTTTCCAAATCAACATTTTAATCATTTTTACAAAATAATAAGGACCATATTGACCAAAATTTATTACCATCTTAAATCACAATATGTGACAAGAAAACATTCTCTTAAGCAATGGATAGGTAGAAGCATTAAGAAGTTTTTCCCACATAAAGTGACACGTTGGATTTGAAAAGAGGTCAGAACTGGCTACGGTGGTAAGGCGTTCAAAAATATAGCACTGCCTATCTATTACAGTTGAAACCAGAAAGTTACATACACTATATAAAGACACATCTGCATGTTTTTCTCACTATCTGACATGAAATCAGAATAAACCTTCCCCGTTTTAGGTCAATTAGGATTACCAGAATTATTTATATTTGCCAAATGGCAGAAAAATTATAGAATTTTTAAGGCATTTTTATTACTTTCTGCAAAGTCAAAAGTTTACATACATTAGGATTACTATGCCTTTAAACAATTTGGGACAGCCCTTATGATGAAGTTTTGTATTTTGGAGGCTTCTGATTTAGGTTTATTGGCAACATCTGAGCTAGAGACACACCTGTGGATGTATTTTAAATCACACCAGAAACACATGCTTCTGTGTGTAACATCATGGGAAAGTCTAAAGAAATCAGCCAAGATATCAGGAAGAGAATTGCAGACTTGCACAAGTCTGGTTCATCCTTGGGTACAATTTCCAGATACCTGAAGGTGCCTCATTCATCAGCAAAAACAATTATATGCAGTTACAGAAAAGATGGGAATATCCAGCCATCATACCGCTCAGGAAAGAGACGGGTTCTGAATCTTAGAGATGAATGTGCTTTGGTCCAACATGTGCATATCAACCCAAGAACAAAAGCAAAAGACCTTGTGAAGATGCTGGCGGAAGCTGGTAAGATTGTTTCATTATCCACAGTGAAACAAGTACTGTATCAACATGGGATGAAAGGCCACTCTGCCAGGAAGAGGCAATTGCTCCAAAAGAAACATATAAAAGCCAGATTAATGTTACAAATTCACACTGGAACAAAGACCTACATTTTTGGAGACATGTCCTGTGGTCTGATGAAACTAAAATTGAACTGTTTGGCCATAATAACCATCGGTATAATTTGAGGAAAAAGGGAGTAGCTTTGAAGCTTAAGAACACCATCCCAACTGTGAAACACACGGGTGGCAGCTTCATGTTGTGGGGTTGTTTGCTGCAGGAGGAACTGGTGCACTTCACAAAATAGGTGGCATCATTAGGAAAGAAGATTATGTGGCAATACTGAAGCAACATCTCAAGACATCAGCCAGGAAGTTAGAGCTTGGGTGGCAATAGGTCTTCCAAATGGACAATGACCCAAAGAATAAGACTAAACTGGTTACAAAGTGGCTTAAGGATTACCAAGTCACTGTTTTGGAGTGGTCATCACAAAGCCCTGATCTCAATCCTATTGAAAATTTACAGGAAAAACTGAAAAGACAGGTGCGAGCAAGGCGACCTACAAACATGGCTCAGTTACACCAGTTCTGTCAGGAGGAATGGACAAAAATTCCTACCAACTATTGTGAGAAGCTTGTGGAAGGATATCCAAAACGTGTGACCCAAGTCATACAATTTAAGGGCAATACTACCCAATACTAATGAAATGTAGGTAAACTTTTGACTTTGCAGAAAGTAATAAAAATGCCTTAAAAATTCTCTCTCCCATTCTGACATTTGGCAAATATTTTGGTATTCCTAATTGACCTAAAATGGGTAAGGTGTATTCTGATTTCATGTCAGATAGTGAGAAAAGCATGCATATGTGTCTTTTTACGTAGCATATGTAAACCTCTGGTTTCAATTGTACACACACACACATTATATATATATATAATATAATATATATATTATATATATATATATAATATATTACACTCACCGCCACTTTATTAGGTACACCTGTCCAACTGCTCGTTAACACTTAATTTCTAATCAGCCAATCACATGGGGGCAACTCAGTGCATTTGGCATGTAGACATGGTCAAGACAATCTCCTTGCAGTTCAAACCGAGCATCAGTATGGGGAAGAAAGGTGATTTGAGTGCCTTGAACTGGCATGGTTGTTGGTGCCAGAAGGCTGGTCTGAGTATTTCAGAAACTGTGATCCCCTGGGTTTTTTCCACCCACAACCTCTCTGGGTTTTTACAGGGGAATGGTCCGAAAAAGAAAAAACTCCAGTGAGGGGCAGTCCGGGTGGGCGGAAATGCCTTGTTGATGCCAGAGGTCAAAGGAGAATGGGCAACTGGTTCGAGCTGATAGAAAGGCAACAGTGACTCAAATAGCCACCTGTTACAACCAAGGTAGGCAGAAGAGCATCTCTGAACGCACAGTACGGCGAACTTTGAGGCAGATGGGCTACAGCAGCAGAAGAACACACCGGGTGCCACTCCTTTCAGCTAAAGAACAGGAAACTGACGCTCCAATTTGCCCAAGCTCATCGAAATTGGACAGTAGAAGATTGGAAAAACATTGCCTGGTCTGATGATCTCGATTTCTGCTGCGACATTCGGATTGGTAGGGTCAGAATTTGGCGTCAACAACATGAAAGCATGGATCCATCCTGCCTTGTATCAACGGTTCAGGCTGGTGGTGGTGGTTCATGGTGTGGGGAATATTTTCTTGGCACTCTTTGGGCCCTTGGTACCAATTGAGCATCGTTGAACACCTTGTGGAATCTATGCCACGAAGAATTGAGGCAGTCTGAAGGCAAAAGGGGGTCCACCTGTTACTAGCAAAGGTGTACCTAATAAAGTGGCCGGTGAAGGGGTATAATATATATATATATGCATGCTACATAGTTTATAAGGCCAAAAAAAGACAAACGTCTATCAGGTTCAGCCTATTGTGCTAAAGTGTTGATATCCAGAGGAAGACATAAACCCCCATGAAGTAGAAGCCCAAATTTTCCTCATTTTGGGGAAAAAATTCCTTCCTGACTCCAATCTGGCAATCAGAATAAATCCCGGGATCAACGACCCTTCTCCAGGATCCTGGTCACTATAACTTGTTATATTATTGCACTCTAGAAATGCATCCAGACCATCCAACCCTCTGGCAGAGAATTCCACAGTCTCACTGCTCTTACTGCAAAGAATTCATTTCTATGATTATGTAGAAACTTTCTTTCCTCAAGACATAGAGGATGCCCCCTTGTTTTTGGATAGTCCTGGGTATAAATAGATTTTGAGAGCGATCTCTATGTTGACCTTTAATATAGTTATACATATTTATTTTGTCCCCCCCGAAGCCATCTTTTCTCTAAACTAAATAACCCTAAACTTGCTCATCTTTCTGGGTAATGCAGTCCACCCAGTCCTTTTATTGTTTTTGCTGTCCGCCTTTGTACCTGTTCAAGATCTACAATGTCTTTCCTGTGCACTGGTGCCCAAAACTGTACACAATATTCCATGTGTGGTCTAACCAGTGACTTGTATAATGAGAGAATAATGTTCTTATGTGCATCTATGCCCCTTTTAATACACCACATGATCCTGTTTGCCTTATCAGCTACTGCCTGACAGTGGCTGCTACAATTAAGTTTACTGTCTACCAGGATTCCTAAATCCTTCTCCATGTCACCTTTTCCCAGCGTTTTTTCTGTTTAACATGTAATCATGGAATGGATTTTCCCCCGCATGTGCATAACCTTGCATTTATCTGTGTTAAACCTCATCTGCCTTTCTCTGCCCAGGCCTCCAACGTATCCAGATCCCTTTGTAATAAAACATTGTCCTCTATTGTACTGATTACTTTACAGAGTTTAGTATCGTCTGCAAAGATTTATATTCTAAAATGTGCAATCCAAAGTGTAAGATCGTTAATTTAAAATATTAAAGGATAGGGCCCATTTTCTGACCCCTGCGATATGGCAATGGTAACAAGGATCCAGTCTGAGTATGCACCGTTAATTACCACCCTTTGTTTTCTATCAGTGAGCCAGTTGCTTACCCACTTGCACACATTTTCCCCAATCCAAGCATTCACATTTTTCTTACCAACCTTTTATGTTGCACAGTATCAAATGCTTTAGAAAAATCTAGATATGCAACATCCAATGTCTCACCACGATCCAGTCTAGAACTAATCTCCTCATAGAAGCTGATGAGATTAGTCTGACAGGACTGATCCTTCATAAACCCATGCAGGAACGGCGTTTTACATTTAGTGAGATAGTCCAGGATAGCATCTCTTAGAAAACCTTCAAACATTTTACCCACAACAGAGGTTAAGCTTACCGGCCTATAGTTTCCAGGATCACTTTTTGACCCCTTTTTGAATATTGGCACCACATTTGCTATGCGCCAGTCCTTTGGGACATACCCGGTTATTATACAGTCCATAAATATTAAGAATAGGGACCTATCTATGACATTACTTAACTCCCTTAGGACACGTGGGTGTATACCATCAGGGCCTGGGGATTTGTCTATTTTAATCTTCTAAAGGAACAGCTGCACTTCTTCCTGGGTTAGACAAGAAACATTTAAGGTGGAGTTTATCTCATCCCTCTGCTCATCAACAGGAAGCTCATCCTCCTCGGTAAATACAGTAGAGAAAAAAATTGTTTATGTTTGTTTTCTCCTCAAAGCCCTCCACAGGATCTCCCTTACTGCTTTTCAAAGGGCCAAAATTTTCTGTTTTAATCTTTTTACTATTTATCTAGTTAAAAAATATTTTGGGGTTAGTTTTCCTTTCTATGGCAATGTCTTTCTGTCTCCAGCTTTGCTGCCTTTTTCATTATTTTACATATTATATTTTTGCTATTTATTGCCTCCTTTACATCTCTGTTGATCCACATTGGGTTTTTCCTGTTTCTAAATATTTCATTACCATAAGGTCTGTACCTCTCACAGTGGGCACCTAAGATGGTTTTTAAAGATCTCCCATTTACTATTTGTTCTCTTATTTTCGAACATCTTGTCCCAGTCAATGCAGTTTAGGGATTTTGTAATCGGAATAAAATTAGCCTTCCTGAAATTCAGTGTTTTTGTGGCTGCTCAACAAAAACCTCTACTGAAGGATAAATGGAAATATGTTATGGTCACTATTTCCTAGGTGCCCCCCAACCTGAACCTTTGTTACTCTGTCAGGTCTATTAGTGAATATTAAGTCTAGAAGGACCTTCCTTCTAGTCGACTCCTGTATCATTTGGAAAAGGTAATTATCTTTAGTTACTGACAAAAACCTGCTTTCTTTATGAGAGCTACAGGTTCCAGTTTCCCAATTTATGTATATACTTTCCACAATTCAGCACTGTCTTTTCATAGGGGTTGTCCTAACTGAAGGAACTACCTGTGAAAACTCGAACTTCCACATCAGTCAGCTAATCGCCAAGAATGTGGCCTGTCTAATGCCTGGAGATCAGCTGTTATTGTTGGAAAAGCTTCTTGGCCCATTTCTTCTCTTCTTCTCTTAACACATCTGCCAGGGTGTTAGTGGCATTTTGCAGCAGTTATCCATTATGTCCATTTGATCTACTCTCTTTTACTTGTAACCTGATGAAGCATCTCTATTAAATAGGATCTTTCATCAAACTTTTCTGATCTGTTTAACCCGTTAAACAGCAGGCCTGAAAAGGCCTTGGTGACCAGCTAAAAATTTTGCCTCCTTGCGTTTGGGTATGTTCACACGACGTATTGCAGGCATATAACAGCGCATACTGCAATACGCCTGTTACCTCAGAAGTATGAGCTGGACAGCGTGTACTTCTGCAGTGCTCCCACTGACATTCACTTGGGAAGTATTGACATATCACTTCTTTCTCCCGGGCGTATTGCAGCGCAATTACGCGCCAAAATACGCCCCACAAATATGGCGTATTTTATATTATCGCAGTTGTATGAGGACTTGTTTTATGCGGAAGAAATTGTATTTTTGAGGGGCACAGTTTAAGTTTACAAATTACTCCAGAATTTTTTATTATTATTTTACACCATTCACATTTCACATTAAATAACCTGTTAGATGAATTCTACAGCTTATGACAGTGATATAGATACCTAATTTATGTAGTTATTTTTGTGCAATGTATGCACAATAACTTTTTTATTAAGTATTTTATTTTTTCAGTTTGTTTTTTTTTTTTTTTTTTTTACTTTTTTTATTTCCATTAAGGGATAACTGTTTAAAAACTTAGTAATGATTAGCATAAACAAAATGCTAATACATTATAACTTGTGTCAGTTTGACACATGCAGCAGTCAGGGATGCATACCATGTGCCCTGACCAAAGGCTTCCTATACAGACAGCCCTGGATCCATTCTATGTCCCCAGGGCTGACTGTACAGACATTTCCTCGGCTCCATTGGCTCACCGGGAGTCCAGATCACCCGACAGAGCAAGGGAATGCCCTTCAGTTACCGCGCTAATCAAAGGGTTAAGCGCTGGGGGGGCGGAGGTTTACCCCGCTGCCCAGCGCTTACAGAGACGGCACTAGGAACAGGGTTGTTAAGTACAGGTCTGTTCCTAGTGTAGCTGCGGTGCTGGGAGCCGTAAAACTCTTTTATCTGCAGTGATGTCCCTAGACGTCATTGCAGACTAATGACCTGCAGTGCCTACCATCTATAGTCGGTGGGCGGTCATTAAGGAGTTAAGGGCTTGCTTGTACAAAGACAAGTCCACCGTAATATTAGCCTAATTTAATAATTGGCCTCTTCCTCTGCCCGTCTCACCAGTGTTTGACAAGCTGCATGTATACATGAGGATACTTAGCAGCTCAAGGGAATGGTGGGAGACTAAGGGTATGTTCACACGGCTTATTTTGACGTGGTTTTGGACGCGGTTTTCTGAGCGTTTCCGCTCCCAAAACCTCGCCTGAAACACACTTCTTCAGAAGAGGTTTTAGAGGCGTTTCTCGGCGAGGTTTTCACCCATACAAATTAATAGCCAGAACAAAAACCGCACTAAAACCCCGCTGAAGATGCGGCAAAAACACGCCGAAAACCACGCCTAAAACACGCTTCAAGAATTGACATGACACTTCTTTTTCAGCGCTTCCAAAGAAGCGTGTAACAACCTTGTTGTGTGTGAACTACGAGGTTTTACATAGGAATCAATGAAATTAACTGGGGGCGTTTTGGAGGTTTTGGGCTAGGTTGTCTCACTACAGAGTTTCATAGGATGCATGAATCAGAGCAGATAAAATCTCTCTTATCTCCTGATTAAGGTAGTATCAAAAGAGGAATGTATTTGGAAAAAGTCTTAAACAGAACCTGTCGCATAGATTATGCCCCCTAGCTGAGGACAGAACAAGCTAGTGTCAGACCTGCTGTTTCCAGCACTGTGTCCCTTATTATGTAAGACTCTGTAGTTTTCAGCCAGAAGAGTTATTAGAAGAGTCCTTCAGAGTGTCAGTTTTTTTAAAAACCGGCCAATCGGAGGCTAGCCCCGCCCACCTCAACTGACAAACCTATTACTTTGAATAGGTACAAACATGTGAATAACTGTCAGTGGGCAGAGCTAGCCTTTGGCGGGGCGGGGTTAACACCTGCTCATGAATAAGATTTGAGGGGTAAATGCTCTAAAACTCCAGCATCTTACAGAATAAGGGACACAGCGCTGGAAACGGTAGGTCTGACACTAGCTTGAGTTGCCCTCAGCAAGGGGGGCATAATCTATGTGACAGATTCCCTTTAAATTGCTCTACCTGTCCCACCAGTAATGTGCCTGGATTTGCCATACTGAAGATATAAATGTGTAGCTTCGTATGGTTGTAGTGGGACACCTCTCCAGCACGCCTCCCGATCGGGCGCATTACAAAGTGATGTGGGCGCTCTCTGTAATGCGCCTGATATTGGAGTGCACCTGGTTATAGCGAATGGGGATGCGCCAGTTTTCGGGCTCAAAAGATGCCAGACTTCTGCCGCAGCCCTGTTCATACTTGTCACCCGTAGTGACTTTTAGATCCCATCTCCTCTCCTGATGTCAGGGCTAGGCTGTGCTCAGGCTGCAACAGCTGATTTGCGATCCCGCCCTGATGCACATGCTGCTGACAGCTCTGTGAGTGACAGACGCCCAGCCACTCCTGACAGGGGGCGTGTCGCACCAGCCAATGGGAGGACCCGGAAGCCGCTCCCATCAGCTGCAGAGGCGGTATCCAGGAATCCCATTTAAACTCCCTCAAGGCTGAGTGCAGCGCCTGTGATATTCCTGGCTACCTTGTGTTACTTGTTCTTTATATTGTGTTTTGCTTATCCATATACCTGACCTCGGCCTGTTCTCCTGACCCCGGCTTGTCTTCTAATTTTGTACCTCGCTCCCGTTAGGCTTTTGACCTCAGCTTGTTTACATTTATCCCTCTGTTTCTGATTTGTGGCTTTAGCGTTCCTATTTTGATATATTGACCTGGACTGTCTGACTATTCTACTTCCTGACGGCCCCAGCACTTTAGCAGCGCAGGGACTGGCGCCCAGTTGCCGTCGGCCGCCTAGGGCAGCACGTCAAGCAGGCAGGGACAGTGGGCTGGGTTCCAGTCAGGGCTCACTGCACCTCCCTTGATGTGACACCTGATCTGCTAAAAAACAAAAAGAAAAAAAAAAGGCTTCTAGTGAATTGTAATTAATAGATCACCAGCCCTCTAGTCTGTCTTGTACAGCCTAATTCTATTCCTACTTTTTTTGTGTTATAAATAAATATGTACCAGTACAGTTTATAGATTATAGATTTGAAAAATATGCATAGCACAGCAATAACCAAATATCCAAACCCTTTTTTTTTTTTACAAAACTGGGCTTAATAGTCATCCAATGTGGTTATAAAAAGTGCTTAAAACCCTAAAGTGACACGATTAAGCAGCCCACCTTCTCTACCCCGCTTTTCACCCACAGAGTTTGTTTTTCATGCGTCACCGATGCAGGTCAACTATGTCTGCTTGGCCATATCACATCTCCCTGGCCCATAACTTTCTCTCCTAGCCATGTCATCTTTTGGGATCCTTAGCTTCCCCACCAAGAAGGACCAGACTCGAAGCAACTGAATAGAGTAGTCAGTCATGGTCTGGGGTCTAAATAAATTTGAAGGCCAAGTCTAGAGTCTACCACAAACAATTTATGGCATCAGCCCATAGCAATCTCTACATTTAACATATAGCTCTTTATTATCTTGTTGCCTTTTGCACCCCCTTGGGTTTCCCAAAGGGTCAAATCTTACACATCGAATGTTGTATGTTTACCCGGTTTTTGGAGTTTCCGCCAATTTATCTGAAAGGGGAAATTAAAAAAAAATTTTTACCCCAGTAGGGAGAAGGGGGTAATGTGAGTGGTGTGGGATATGTCAACACTATATAGGTAACTGAAAGAGATGAGACATTTACTAAAGGCCTTGCCTTACTGATGGGGCATAATATGGTTGGGTATGGTGTTGGCAATGGGAGTCAAAGAAAGAAATCAGCCATCCAAACATGACACCATTGGACAACCAATTATGGAGGTGTTCTCCCCTAAAAGCATTACTTTTAAATTATAACCTGAAATTGTTAGTATACAAGGATAGAGTATTTTCTTCATGTTCCCTATTAGGCTGTGTACAGTTCAGAGAATAGATGGAACCACCTTATAGCCATATACATGATTGCATCGACTGAAGCTACTCTAGATGAGAAGATGCCAACCTTGCAATATGTTGCTTTTTCCAATTCCAAATTGTGAAATAAACACTGATCACTTGGATCTTCAGTGTGTAGATGTATTTTGCACTGTGACGAGGAAGGTGAGATATGACTCAATGTCCCATATGAAACTAAGATCTAAATGACAGTATGAGTCATAGCACAAGCTGGAACCTGTGCAGTGGCCAATCCCTGTTTCTGTGACTTTAATTTTTTTTTCAATTGCAACGAACGATTAGTCATCACGGGATGAAAGAGCAGCCTTAATGAATGCTGTCACTTCTGTATGCTTTACCTGTAGAGCTTCATTTTTTCCTTTTTTTTTTTCATCTGGTGATGTTAGATCAAAACCCGGCACTAAAAAAAAGTGCTCTCCGGGTGGAGACATAAAAATAGCCAGTAAAACTATGTACAAAACCATTTTGGCTCCATTTTGTAAGATAAAAACGACCTCTTCGGACTTGGGCCTCTACATTACCTCCATCACATACCCTTTCTCTCTCTTAAAGGGAATCTGTCGACAATTTTTTTTTTTACTTATTAAATCAAGCCCCACCATATTTTTTTCCCCTCTCAGCCTTTTTTATTTCCTATTGTAGATTTCTTTTTCGAGAGATACTTTACAGCAGTTTAAAGCAAAAAGGATTCAAACAATTGGGTCCCATACACTTGTATAGGAATTTTTCACTGTCGGGGAGGGGGAGGGGGAGCGTGACATCTCCTCTTGATGGGGGGATTCGGGTTTTATTGACACAGGGTGTCCCCTTTTCAGTTTGACCCTATTTTACTGTAATGAGCAGACACGCAAAACTCTCTAAACAGTAAGAAATGTCAACGTTTAATTGGGTTTTAGGGGCCAAAATGAAAACTCAGGACTTAAAAATTTATTAAAAAAAACCTGAAGTGATAGGGGAAAATAAAAAAAAAACATAACCAAAAACCCAAAAAAAGTATTTAACATAAAAATGTGATTAAACAAAATCATGTTTTGATGACCTTCCCTTAACTGCATATTTGGAGGTATTGTACCCTTAGGGCATGTCCCCACTGCATCGGTTTGTGGCCGGTTTTTCAGACAGTTTGCGGTTTTGCAAACCCCCTTTAAAAACCCCAGCCCAAACTTTACTGGGGCCTATGAAAACCCTTGCAGACCCACTGCACGGATTTTGCGCCCGGCGGTTTTTCAAACCGCTGGCCACCCGAAAAACATTGTTGATGTCCATTCTTCCATCCGGTTTTTGGACAGTTTATGAACTTCTCAATATGAAAGGGGAGGGCTTTTCTCTGCTAATCGCGAACAAAAGCCGTCCCCCTGCGGCCGTGTGCACGGCATAAAAAACGGTATTTGTCCTGTGCCGTGTGAACGCGCCCTAAGACTTTTAGGTAAAAGAACTGGGCTAAAATAAAAAAAAAAAACTGTTAGTCACCTCTCCCACCACCACTGGTCCCCCTGCAGTTACTTCACATACATCACTCATGTGACCATGCATCCAATTATCACATGCCATACATACAAGCAGAAATGATGAAAGTGGTACTGCACTCCTTATGAAGAGGACAGGTGTTCAGTGGATAGTTGTCAGTCACATAGGCAAATAAGAGTTAACTCATGGTACACCTTTCATGTAGTCAAATAGTAAGGTTTATTAAAGGGGTTTTTCTCACCAAGGGGTTCTGCTTTTTATTTAAAGATCTTGCAAAAACAAGACTTTTTAATATGTTCCAATAGCAGGTCCTACCCATTTTCCCAATATCTCCTCTTGTTGGGCTGCATCAGCTCCTCAGGTCACTAAACTAAACCTGTTTGATCTCTCCTGATAGGCGCCAGCACTGGGTTTTTTACTATAAATCGGATTTTCTGCACCTAGTAGAAGCCAGAAACACCCCCTTTAAAAAGACCAGAAAGTTTTTTTTAGGGGTTTCTCCTCCCTTTTCGTTTCAACATTGTAACTTTTTTATTTGTTCAATGACGCAGTTTTATGAGGGCCTCGTTTTATTCGAGACAATTTACTTTTTGGGGAATTTTTAAAATTTTTACTTATAAATAATTGCAGAATTTTTTTAATTTTTTTTTCATTATTTTTACAAACCTTTACATTTTACAAATTAATAACTTGTTAGATAAATTTTTACAGGGTTTTTTTACGGGCCCGGGTGGGTACCTAATAGTTAGGGTTTTTTTGTGTGTAATTTAAGCACAATAAATATTAATTTTTAAATATTTTTTTTTATTTTTTTTTATTTTCTTTTTCATTTTTTTTCACTTTTTTTTTATTTTTTTTTTTACTTATTTTTTTTTTAATCCCCGAAGGGAAACTGTTTTAAAATTTTTTTTTTTTTTACACTTATAAATTTTTAGCAATTTATATATGCTAATACATTAAATCTGTGTAAGTCTGACACAGGCAGTGATCGGGGGGCCGACACAGTGTGTCCGGCACCGGTTTAGTACACAGACAGCTTGGGCCCCTCTAGGGCCCCAGGGGTCTGTGCACGTTCCCCAGCCGTCAGGTGACCGGGTTTTTCCGATCACCCAAGAGCAGGGAAACCCTTTGATTGCCTGTATAAGCACCGACGCAATCAAAGGGTTAAAGCACCGGGGTTTCGGAGGTTTCCTCCGTACCCCGGTGCTCGCAGGACATGCCTGGGGGGGGTTAAATACGCACCGACCCCAGCCTTCTGCGGCCGGGGGCCGCAAACCCGAAGTTGCGCATCGCCAAAAACTCGCTTTAGAAAACGACCCCACCACGACGCCAAAAGACGTGCGTGGTCTTAAGGGGTTAAAGTACAAATGTGGATTATTCATACAAGCAGAACAACTTTCCAACAGGTAATGGTAAGAGTAACCATCAAGTGTGATTGCTTATACGATCCAGATAGTCAAATAAGATATTGCAGTAAAGATTGGCCTTCATCAGGTTGCAGCTGGAAAAGTTCAGAGCAAAGGGATATTGAAGGATCTGACTGTAGCGCTTGGCATGTTCGGTCCGCAGTAGGAGAGGAGCTTCCTGATAGAGGCCAAACTTGGTGAAAACATCTTATTTGAATATTACCATTACTTATTGGAGAATCGCCTTTCTTGTTTGTCTACTCTCGCACATTAACAAACCATACTATCCATTTGATTGAATCAAAGATGTGCTGTGGATTCACTGTATATGTACATGCAAGCAGAGACCGCCAAGGCTAGTGACTGCCAGCATGGTCATGTGAACAATGTATGTAAAGTTAATGCTTTTTAAACCCCAGGAGACACTAAGTTTTTCCCGGGGACAAGGTTTTTCCAAAATCTGGAAAAACCCCCCTTTTGGGGAATGGTGTCTTTTAGGTTTGTCATTGCAGCCACCAGTCTTCAGACTGGTCCACTGTTTAATAATTTTTAAAGGGGCCAACTATAAATTGGAAAGGGTGGAATCTGCAGGGTGGAGTCTGTCTTTAATATAAGACATGGCTTTGGTCATATTCTTACCATACCAGCAATATCTGTTCCCAGCAGTTTCCGTTTTTACAGCACATAGAGGTATAATGAGCAGTTTTTGCTCCATCTTCCATATGTTTAGCCATTTTGGGTTTTCCAAAGGGCATACAAGGGCATAAAACACATTACTTACTGCACGGGTTTCCCTTTCCCTTTTTTTTCTCCCTGTTTACATCTTGGCATACTTTTTTCTATTACAAGACACAAAACTGTCACTGCATACTGCGTTCAGGACAGTATTTGGAGCTTATGTTGCCCTCTGTACTTCTAAGGTGCAGAGCAGGAGGTAGATGGTGAGGTGCAAGTCCCAATCTCTCCGTCTATCTCTGTCTCTCTTTTGCTCTGTCTCTTTCTCCTCAATCTGGCCTCCAAAATTTCTTTTTCTTCATTTCTTTCTCCTGTCTACCTGTCCCTGCTTTCTTCTTTTTTCTCTCCCTCACTCTTTCTCCTGTGAGCTTTCAGGTGGTGTGCCTATAGCCTATCCACCTCACTGCCAGCTAATGGAGGGAAAGAGCTGGGAAATGATCCTAACTCAAACTTTTAACGGTGCTAAAATCAAAGAACTACTTTCATGGCCCGGCCCCCCCGCAGCCCCTCCCCCTCTCCTCCACACGATTGGTTTCAAGTCCGGGCCACTTAACACATTTGGGGCCCCCGGGGAAGCTTTTCCCCTGGGCCCCCAAAAAAAACAACTACTCACAGAAACAAATTTAAAAACTTATGATAAACTTATAAACCACAACATACCATATAAGACCACATGAAGCCCAAAACCCCCTCAGGATAACCTACAAAACCGCCCTATAGAAACCACATAGAGGCAACACCACTCAGGTATAACCTACAACACCGCCATATAGAGACCCCAGAGAGGTCAAACACAGCTCAGGAAACCACAACACCACCATAAAGACCACAAATGGTTACTATATTTACTATTTTGCCAAGGGAAACTTAAAATCTATCAGTTTTTCAAACTATAAAAACTAAAACTAACTTTTTTTATGTAAACACTAACCTCATACGCACTATTTAAAAAAACCCGATTTCTAACCTCCCCAATTTATTCCTTTCTACTCTGAAGGAAAAAACCCTTTTCTATTTTCAAGTCGGTGGAACCCCCCCTATTAACAGGAAAACCCAAAAAACAGTAAAATTACTAACTCCATAAGGATCCCAACATCCACTTGGGCAGTCATTTCCCAATCTAATGGACATAAAACATATAAGGTTTCCTGTGAAACCCTCTGCAGCGGGTGACACTTGTAGACAGAGGTTGAGAAAATCACAATTTAAACCCGTCATGCCGGGACCCCCAACATGTTAAACCAGCAAAAAACTGCTTCATCAGGGGTTAGAGGCCCGGTCCCATGTGGTCTAAGCTCATTTCCCTTTATATCATGTTAGGTACACACCCTATTCAGGTGCCCCACCAATTGGCCACCAGAGAATTAAAAAAAACCCATTTCCCCCTTTTACTCTCCTGCATGCATACTGATACTATGTGCTGCTGCTGTCGCCGCCACTATGTTCTTATAAGCAACAGTCCTCAGACAAGTTCACCATCTCCATAGTGGGCTTGCGCCCTATCTTACCATGCCACCCGCGTATTTTATCACTGGAAATTTCTGCCCTAACTGTGAGGGACTTCCGTCCCATCCCCCTTTATATTATTGTGTCTGCGTGCTCACCTAGAACGGACTAAGCAGAATAGGTATTACATTTAACCAGCACACTACTAAGCTATATCACTTTTTCCCCTGAACCTTTTCTCCTCTATGTCTAATATGCATATTCATTGGGAATAACATACTCCATTGTACTGTACACTATTGTCTTAGTCTTTCCCATAAACCTCTTCTCCCTCTGTATCTAATATAAAATATTCATTTTAATAAAGCAACAAAGGCCCTATGGTTAGCCTGCCCCCCCCCTCCCACAACTTAACCTCCCACCTTCCCCATTAAATATTCTCTCTTACAGGCAGGAACGGGACAAGGCATTTTGGTGCCCTAGGCAATTAGGCCAGTGGTGCGCCCCCGACAAAAAAAAAAAAAAAAAGACCAAGCCCTAACCCACCACACACTGCCCCCTTTCGCGCCCCCAGCTACGCAGAATTTGGAAAAGAAAAAAACAATTATGACAAAACAGGCCCCCCTCTACACAAACCCCACCCCCCTCTCACTGTAGCCTCCCCTCACACACCACAGCCCCTCCTCACTGTAGCTCTCCCCTCACACACCACAGCCCCCTCCTCACTGTAGCTCTCCCGTCACACACCACAGCCCCCTCCTCACTGTAGCTCTCCCCTCACACACCACAGCCCCCTCCTCACTGTAGCTCTCCCCTCACACACCACAGCCCCCTCCTCACTGTAGCTCTCCCGTCACACACCACAGCCCCCTCCTCACTGTAGCTCTCCCGTCACACACCACAGCCCCCCCTTACTGTAGCTCTCCCGTCACACACCACAGCCCCCCCCTCACTGTAGCTCTCCCGTCACACACCACAGCCCCCTCCTCACTGTAGCTCTCCCGTCACACACCACAGCCCCCCCTCACTGTAGCTCTCCCGTCACACACCACAGCCCCCCTCACTGTAGCCTCCCCTCACACACCACAGCCCCCCTTACTGTAGCTCTCCCGTCACACACCACAGCCCCCCTTTACCACACACCACAGCCCCCTCCTCACTGTAGCTCTCCCGTCACACACCACAGCCCCCCTCCTCACTGTAGCTCTCCCGTCACACACCACAGCCCCCCCCCTCACTGTAGCTCTCCCGTCACACACCACAGCCCCCTCCTCACTGTAGCTCTCCCCTCACACACTACAGCCCCCCCTTACTGTAGCTCTCCCGTCACACACCACAGCCCCCCCTTACTGTAGCTCCCTTTAGCTCTTCTCCCCCACACACAGTACACTAAATTTTTTTTTTGGGGGGGCTCACTGGCTTGCTGTCCCATTTTCTTCGACGGGGGGGGGAGAAGGCTCCGCCCCCCCCCCGCTTTACACTTACGTTTCATCGAAAGAAACTGTCACGGGGAGCAGACTGTTAGGGAGATGGATCTAATCTCTCCTAAATTTGTCTCCCCCTTAGTCACTGCACCAATCATGGCCGCCCCTGTCCAATCCCCCCCCTTCCCCCCCACCCCGGCGCCGGGGAAGGGGGGGGGGGGGGGAAAAGTAAACCCATTGCTCCCCCAAAGGAGATACAGCAGGGAGGCTGCCATTTGAGTGGCTCCATCCTGGCCCCCTAGTGGAGGAAAGGGGGGGTCCCTAGGCGATGGCCTTGTTCCCTCCCATAGCCGCCCTGTTTATAGGTCACGGCGATTTTACCAAAATTTAAAAATACATTAAAAAGGGGGAGTATGGAAAAAAATGTTGTAATTCATGTCTATTGTATTTGCATACATTTGTATTGCATATATTTATTTAAAGTTAGCACAAAAAAAAAAAATGCAGTGAGTAAAAAAAAAAATCTATCAAAAAATAGATGGTAATCTATTCCCGACTGCGTCTCGTCTAGCAAGTAAATGTATTTTTTATTATATGATTCAATTGCTAACAAACTCTTTCATGCCAGAAAAAAATACCATACACCCCAATTTGTTAAATAAAAAAACTTTTCCTCATGTGATAAAATTCATAAAACCGAAAAAACACGGGAAAAGAGGGAAAAGTTGGGGACAGAGGAAGCAGGGGGAGGGGGGAGGAGAGAAAAAAAAAACCTATGTGAACCGGTGCTCCATATCTATATTCAACCGGTTTTACCATGACCGTACTTAATCACATTATTATGTTTCTTCAAAAATTATATGGGAATCAGCAAGATTAAAAAAATGCTGAAAATAAAAAAGCCTTCATTTAGGCCTTTTGGGGTTCAATGTATTGGGGTCGATATCCTCTTGCCTCTTCCTGCAACAAAACAAATCCAGATCGCCCCTTTCTTTCCCCTAGCTTTTTCCACGATGCCCCAAAAATTTTAGCCCTCTATTTCCCTTATGTATTCCCAAAATGGTCTCGCTGGGGGGGGTTTTTTCACCTAAGTTTTAATAGTATAGATTTTTTTGGGAAAAAACCAAGACGAAAAACCCTGAGGGTTTTTCCCCCACATAGATTTTGGGGAGGTAAACAAGCCCCCATAAATCCCCCCTAGGTTTTACAGTTGAAAAAAAGTCTTATCCAAATTTTTTTCTTATCAATGGAATTAAAAAAATTCCTTAGTTTTTCCATATAAAAGGAAGAATGAACAGTTGCCACAGGGATATGGGCCTACCCCCGGAGCTGTAACCCATTTTTTTTTTCCCTCTCCCTAAAAAAAGGACTATGTAAAAATTTTATCCTAAGATTTCTTCCTTTCTATATGTGACACTAGGATTTTTAGGAAACCCACCTGGGGAAAATCTGGTCTGTTTAGAATGTGCCAAGTTGTCTAATATACCTCTCATTTCGTTGGTCTATCAAAAAAGAAAACCTATACAACGAATTAAATCTTTTTTTTTTTCTTCTTTGTTATGATTAATAAATGTCCCCTGTCACTAGTCAAAGCCCTTTAAAATTGCCTTCCTTAAAACATTTTTGGGGGCAACCCCCTTGCCTGAAAACATCATTTAAAATTTATACATTCTTCTTTTTAAAACCCTTTTTAATTTTAAAAACGCCCCCTACGACCCCTAAGAAATTGGCCTAGGGGGAATCCCTTTTTTTGAGAAGGTGGATCCCGCTGGGAATAGTGAAAACAAACATCGTTAGCCAATTTTTCGAAAATATTCTGTCTGAATCTGTTGTTTTCACCCAAAACCAAATTTTAAAAGACCCCAAAAAAAATTTTTTCTCTCGATGAATTTCAAAGGTGAATTTCATCCCAATTTCGTTTATTTTTGAGTCAGATACAAAATCCCTGAATAATTTTTCACTACCATCCCAAAAAAACAATATATATCGATAAAGCCCCCCAAAAAAAAAAACCCGTTTGTGAATTTTTTAAAGTTTTCAAAAAAACAATACTTTCTCCCCCCCCCAACCGAAAAAAAAATAGCAAAGTTGGGCGGCACAGATGTGCCCATGGCTGCCCCCTTTTATCTGGATAAAAGGTCCCCATCAAAAAAAAAAATTTTTTTTTTGTCAAAAAAAAACCCAATAGCTTTTTAAAAAACAAAATCATTTGTTCCAAAAAATTTGTGTACCTCTTGTATTCAAAAAATTACTTTTTTTGCTTTCCGGGCCCCAATTCATGTCTGAGTTACCATATAGGGGTTTACATCAAAAACTTGCAAGAAGTTTTTTTTCCTATTAATAATCGTTAATTTTCATCACCGTATCCCTTCGATTTTAAGGTATGAAGGAAGGGCCATGACAAAGGGCTCAGTATACAGCAAATAAGTTAGTCCTTGTTTTAAAAATTTATTTCTACCACTAGAGGAAAAAACTTTGGGTGATCTTGAACAATTGCGGGTTGAAGGTGAAGGGGGGGACCCCATATTCTAGATATACCCTTGAGTAATTTGAAACCAAAAACCTAGGAATACACCCCGATATCACAATATAAATTTATTGGAAAGTTTTGGAAGTATAACACAAGATAAAAAAGAAATAGCACTCAAACGACAACCATTTCTTTAAATTTAAAATGGGAGGAAAATTAGCTATTGCGAATTACAATCTAACAGGGAGAGGAAATCCAACCCCAGTGACAAGGGTGGGAATATTTCATTTTAAAAAAAAAAAAGTGACTAAGAGCAATGGGTTGAGGAATACTTTTATGATTCGAAAATATGAGAGGGCTTTCAAAAGATCCCAAACCAAAGAGATTTTAAGGAATTAAAAAAGGATTTTGGACCTGGGAATTGAGAAAAAAAATTTAAATTTTGAGGAGAGAAGAAATTTTTTTTTTAAAGTGAATTACCATTGCTTTTTTATGCATTCCAAAAGTGCATAAAAAGGTTGTTCCAATAACAGGAAGACCGATTTTTCCAGGTAGAAATAATTTAACACAAGGGGCCTGCCGTTTGTTGACCGTTTTTACTGATCCCTTTGTCACTGGCCTTTCTTTTATATCTTTAAAGATACGAAGGAACGGGGGATGAGAATTAAAGACTATAAGAGTGAAAATACACTTTTGCAATTTAGACGTAGAAGCCCCATAAGTAACATCAGAATGATCTGGGCCGAAAGCATCAAAGTATTTTTTTAATACAAGAGGTACACAATTTACGGAACACAATGATTTTCGTTTTCAGCTATTGGGTTTTGTTTTGACACATAATTACTTTTTGTTTGATGGTACCTTTTTTTTCAACCAGATAAAGGGAGCACCAGGGCAAGTCTGTGCGCAAGCTTTTTCTAATTTATTTTTAGGTTGGTGGGGGAGGATGCTATTGTTTTTTGAACACTTTGAATATTCACAGAAAAAGGATTTTATTTTTTGGGGGCGCTTTTTCGATGATATATTGATTTTTTTTGGGGTGGTAGTGAAGAAATTTTTAGGGGTTTTTTATCTAGATCAATGATAATGAAAAAATTGGATGAAATTCCCTTTGAAATTTTATCGAGAAAAATAAAATTTTTTGGATCTTCAAAAAATTATGTTGGGTAAAACAAGCAGATTTCAACAGATATTATTTCGGAAAAATATGGCTAACAATTGTTTATAAAATTTCTAGCTCATCCACCTTCCTTAAAAAAGGGGGGATTCCCCCTAGGCCCAATTTCTTAAGGGTGTAGGAATGTTTTTATATTTAAGGGGTTTCAATGAAGAATGTTTTAAAAGTTGAAAGCACGTTTTTTGGCAAGGGGTTACCTAAAAATGTTTGGGGGGAAGGCATTTAACAGGGGGTTTGACTAGTGAAGAGGACATTTATTAAAACCGTTAAAAAAAAGAAAAAAGGAAAAAAAAAAGATTTAATTCTTGTATAGGGACCTTTGATGATAAGCAAAAGAAAGAGAGGTTTAAATTGAACCAAATTGGCAATCGAAAGCAGATCCGTTTTTTCTGGGTGATTTTCCCAAAATCCTTGTGTCACATAAAGAGGAAAAAAAAACTTAGGGATGAATTTTTACAATCATTTGAGGGGGATGGCAAAAAAACATGGTTTTTCAGTCTCGGGTGGTAGGGGTCATATCCCCTGTGCCAACTGTCATTTTGTCCCTTTTTTATGGAAAAAAAAATAAGGAAAATTTGTTAAACCCATTGATAAAAAGAAGATTTGGGAAAAAGAATTTTTTAAAATGTAAAAAACCCCGAGGGTGATTTATGGGGCTATGTGTACCTGCCCCCAAAATCTATGTGGGAAAAAAAAACCCCCACAGGAAAATTTTTTGTTTGGTTTTTCGAAAAAAATCTGAGTCTATTAAAACTAGAGGTGAACCCCCCTAGCGAGACAAATTTTTGAAATACATTTTGGTGAAATAGAGGTCTAAAAAATTTTTTGGGGATCTGTGTGAAAAAGTGGGGGAAAAAAGGGCGATTGGATGTGTTTTGTTTTTCAGGAAGAGGGGGAAGAGGATAATAACTCATACATTGAACCCCCAATGATAAATGAAGGGCTTTTCATTTTCAGCTTTTTTTTAATCTTTTCTGATTCCCTAAATAATTTTTGAAGAAAAAAATAATATAGGGTTGAGTTTACGGTCAGTGGTACAAGCAGGTTGAATAATGAAAAAGGAGCACCCAGATTTCACATAGGTTTTTATTTTTCTCTCCTGCTTTCCCCGTCCCCACCTTTCCCCATTTTCCCATGTTTTGCAGTGATGGTATTGATCACGTGAGCCACGTTTCATTTAAAAATTGGGATGTTGTATATTGTTTCTTGCATGAAAGTTTTTTACAATGAATCATATAAATAAACATTTACTTGCTATGAAGGACGCGTCGGAATAGATTACCATTTTTATGTATCATTATTTATGTATAGACTTTTTTGTTTTAAACCCCTGGAGATTTTGTGCAATTTAAATACAAAATATGCAAACAAATTATTCAAATAAAAAGAGATGAAAGTACAACATTTTTCATACCCCATTTAAAATAATAAAAATTTTGGTAAATAGCCCTGACCTTAAGAAAGATTTTAAAAGGGAAAGGTGAGGGGAAAAAGCGGGAGAGGGGGCAGGGCAACCATAGGGATGAGCTTTATTAAAAAAGAATATGTTATTAGGGGTACAGAGGGGTAAGTGGTTTTTGGGAAGGATAAACAAAAGTGTACATACAATGGAGTAGTATTTTCCCCCTGAATATGCTATTAGAATAGAGGAAAAAAAGGTTTTATGGGAAGTATAAGCTAGAGTGTGCTGCAAAAGTAACACCTCTTTGCTTAGTGTTCTATGAGACACGCAATGCAATAAAATGGAAAAAAATTGGACGGAATTTCCCTCACAGTCGGGGCAATATCTCCATTGATCAGTAAAACCCCGGGGGGGGGCGGCATGGTAAATATCGCCCAAGCCCGCTATCGAGATGGGGAACTTGTCTGGGGAATGTTGCTTATAAGAAAAATAAACGGCGGCGGCGAGAGCACTAGTTTCGATGCAAGCGGAGAGAAAAGGGGGGAAGGGTTTTGTTGATTTTTCTGGTGGTAATTGGTGAGACCTGAAATAGGGTGTTACCTAACATATATAAAGGAAATGACTATAACCACATGGGAAAAGACCTCTAACCCCTTTATAAACCCGTTTGTGGGGAAACATGTTGGGGAGGTCAGGGATAGTTTTAAATTTTGATTTCTCACCTTGTCTCCAAGTGTCACCCGCTGCGAGGGGGATCCAAGGAAAAAATTATATGTTTTAAGTTCATTAGATTTGGAACTGCCCCAAAGTAGGATGTTGGGATCCTTACTGAGTTAAAATTATGTGTATATATAAGTTTTTCCTGTTAATAGGTGGTGTTCCCCAACTTGATGATAGAAAAAAGGAGTTACTCCTTTAAAATAGGAAGGGATAAATTGGAGGGAAAAATCAGGTTTTTAAAAAGTGTGTATAAGGTTAAGGTTTATACATAATAAAAAATTACGTTTTAGTCTTTTATAGATAGAAATGATAGAGTTTAATTTGCCTATGGCAAAATATAAATAAAGTGATTTAAAAGTCACTCTGTTCTCTTTTCGAGATTTCCCCTTTTTTTTGGAGACTTTTTCACAGAATGGGTTAGGCACCCAGCTCAGGTATAAACCAAAAAACACCACCATAAGGATCCTTAGAGGTCAGCACCAGCTAAGGTATAAACCCAAACCGCCATTAGAGCCACTGTGGTCAGACCCAGCTCATTATAACCTACCCAACACCCACATAAGACCACATGAGACGACAAACCGTCAGGATAATTTTACAACATCCCATATAGAGCCCCACATAGAGGGTCAGTCACCCGGGGTCGTTTTAACCTACCACCGCCATATAAACCACTAGAGGTTTAGACACCATCGGGGATAACCCACCCAAAATGCTTTAGAGACCACGGGGAAAGGTGAGACCGCCCGGTATAACCCACAACAGCGCCAATAAGAACAAATGGGCAGACACCAGTCAGGGGTAACCTACAAAACCCCCGCCACATAAGGACCAATGCGGTCAGGACACCAGCTCAAAGGTATAACCTACAACACCGGCAGATAGAGAACCCATAGAGGTCAGACACCACTCAGGTATAACCTACAACACCTCCATATTTTGAGACCCACATAGAGGTCAGACACCAGCTCAGGTATAACCTACAACACCTCCAATATAGAGACCACAATAGAGGTCAGACACCAGCTCAGGTATAACCTACAAGCATTTCCATATAGAGACCCCCATAGAGGTTCAGACACCAGCTCAGGTATAACCTACGACACCACCATAAAAGAGACCACATGAGGTCAGACCCCCAGCTCAGGGTATAACCTACAACACACCGTATATAGAGACCACATGGGGGTCAGGCACCAGCTCAGGTATAACCTAAACACCGCCATTAGAGACCACAGAGTGGTCACCAGCTCAGGTATAACCTACAACACTCCCATATAGAGACCACATAGTGGTCAGACACCAACTCAGGTACAACCTACAATACAGTCGTAGAAAGACCACAGAGTGGACAGACACCAGCTCAGGTCACCACCACATGACAGTGACTACAGCACTGATCCAGCACAGAAGAGAAATAACCCCTGACACCAGGGACTAACAGGAGATGTGCTATCTGATCAGTCGTTCTCTGAATCGTTCTTTTTCCCTTTTCTACTCCATCTGGTCCAGACTGCCATGACGACTTCTCCTGGCCTCAGCTCGTCCCTGCAGAATTTACCACTAAAATATTTTAGACTTCTCGCTTTTCCAGCACTTACCTACCAATTCATACCGATGTTATGGGCATATCCCCATTAAGTAAATGGGTAGTATTGTTGACCACCATTAAGTAGGTAGGTTTCTAGACCCCAGTAGGTAGGTATACAGGCCCACTGTAGGTAGATATGCTGCCCCCTGCAGGTAGGTTTACAGCCCCCTGTAGGTAGATATATAGCCCCCTGTAGGTACAGGTAGATATACTGCCCCCTGTCGGTAAAATGCCCCCTGAAGAAAGGCCCCTGTAGGTTATATACTCCCTGTAGCTTATAGGCCCCCTATGGGTAATATTCCACCTTGTGGATTATATAGCTCCCTGTAGGTAATATTCCACCCCCCCCCCCCTGTAGGTAATATTTCCCTCTGAAGATTATATAGCACCCTGTAGGTAATATTCCACCTTGTAGATTATATAGCTCTCTGTAGGTAATATTCCACCCCCCCTGTAGGTAATATTTCCTCCTGAAGATTAAATAGCACCCTATAGGTAATTTTCTCCCCCTGTAGATTATATAGTCCCATGTAGGTAATATTCCCCCTGTACATTATATTGCTCCCTGTAGGTAATATCCCCCCGTAATTATATAGCCCCTGTAGGTTAATTTAATTTACCCCTGAATTAAATATACCCTCCCCTGTAGGTAATATCCCCCCTCCTGTACATTATATAGCCCCCTGTAGGTAATATCCCCCCATCCTCCTGTAGACTATGTAGCCCCCTGAAGGTAATATAGCCCCCTGTAGGTAATATCCCCCCTCCTGTACATTATATAGCCCTCTGTAGGTAATATCCCCCCATCCTCCTGTAGACTATGTAGCCCCCTGAAGGTAATATAGCCCCCTGTAGGTAATATCCCCCCCTGTAGATTATATAGCCCACTGTAGGTAATATCCCCCCATCCTCCTGTAGTCTATGTGGCTCCCTGAAGGTAATATAGCCTCCTGTAGTTAATATCCCCCCTTCTGTAGATTATATAGCCCTCTGTATGTAATATCCCCCCTCCTGTAAATTATATAGCCTCCTGTAGGTAAAATCCCCCGGCCCCCTGTAGACTATATAGCCCCCTGAATGTTTTAACCCCCCCCGGGTACATTATTTTAGCCCCCTGTAGGTAATATCCCCCCTACTGTACATTATCTAGCCCCCTTAGGTAATACCCTAACCCTTGTACATTATACAGCCCTCTGTAGGTAATATCCCCTGTACATTATATAGCCACCTGCAGATAATATCCCCATCCCCCTGTAGACTATATATCCCCCTGAAGTAAATAACACCCCCTCTGTACATTATATAGCCCCCCTGTAGGTAATATCCCCCTACTGTATAATATTAAAAAAAATGGCCCCCCCCCGTAGGGGTTTAATACCCCCCCAACCCTGTGTACATTTCAAGGCCCCCTGTACCCAAATTTTTCCTTGGAATTTTTTTCCCTATTTCGGTGTTCAGTGTATGGGTAAATGAAAAAATTTTTTTTAATAGATCGGACTTTTTCGAACGCGCCGATACCAAATATGTGTAACTTTTTTACTATTAGATTTTTTATTTGTAAAATGGCAAAAGGGGGTGATTTGAACCTTTAATTTTTTTTATACTTTAAAACATTTTTTTTTTGTACTTTAACTTTGAGTCCCACTAGGGTACTATACCATTAGGGGTAGCGATCATTTTGAAAGCCTAATGCGTTGTATAGACAATGCATTAGGGTGTACTAATATGGCGGTCTCCCCACTTCCTTCCTGGGCCCGGAAGTGGAGAAATTAAGAACATAGTGGCGATAGAAGCCTTCACATGAATTCCAGCTGCCATGTTAAGCGCTCTGGGCCCTGAGATATCGGCGCTGGTGCCTCGATCGCAGTGAGGAACGGTGCGCGCCACTTTCTCATTGATTTAGATGCCGCGGCCATCTTGGCACAGCGTCTAAGGGGTTAAACAGCTCCCTCCCGAGCTGTAGCCACAGAGTGTTAGCTGCAATTAGCAGCTAACATCTGGCGGTTTCAGCGTGGGATCGCTACCCTGACAGGTCTGTTTTAGTCAATACTTGTGTTCTCTATGAAATAACAATTATTGAGCAAATTCTGGAGCATCTTCTCTTATAACTCTGTTTTGCTATTCCTCTGTTATTCCTCCTAGAAATGTATTACTGAATCTGTCAGATGGGTGTTACCATTCCAGTTTGTAAGGGGGCGTGTCCCTTCATACACTGCCTGTCAGCACTGATTGGATGATGTCAGACCATGCAGGGACACTCCCCCTCTCCCCACTTGGTAACACCTAGCTGACTGATTCAATGCTAAATTTCTAAGGGCTGTGTATTTGGGTCACTGTCCTGCTGGAAGACTCAGCCACGACCCATATTCATTGCTCTTTACTAGGGAAGGCGGTCCTTTGCCAAAATCTTGCGATACATGACCCCATCCATCCTCCCTTCAATACAGTGCACTCGTCCTGTCCCCTTTACAGAAAAGCACCCCCAAAGTCTAATGTTTCCACCTTCATGCTTCACGGTTTGGACGGTGTTCTGTTGTACTCATACTTCTTCCAAACACAGTAAGCGGAGTTGATACCAAAAAGTTTTATTTGATCTGACCACATGACCTTCTCCTATGCCTCCTCTGGATCATCTAGATGTCATTGGTGAACTTCAAACGGGCCAGGACATAAGCTAGTGTGAGCAGGGGGACCTTGCATGCTCCGCAGGATTTTAATCAATGACTGTATAGTGTGTTACTAATATTTGAGGCTGTGGTCCCAGATCTATCCAGATCAGTGATCAGGTCCTCCCATGTAGTTCTGGGCCTAATCCTGACCTTTCTCAGAATCATCTGTACCTCACAAGATGAGATCTTGCAAGGAGCCCCAGAATGAGGAAGATTGACAGACATCTTGTGTTTCTTCCATCTTCTAATAATTGCACCAACAGTTGTTGCCTTCTCACCAATCTGCTTACCTATAGTCCTGTAGCACATCCCAGCCTTGTGCCGCTCTACAATTTTGTCCTTGCTTTCCTTGGACAGCTCTCTGGTCTTGGCCATGGTGGAGAGGTTGGAGTGTGATTGATTGTGTGGACAGGTGTCTTTTATACAGGTAACATGTTCAAACTGGTGCACTTAATAGATGGGTAATGAGTGTAGAGTAGGTGGGTTTCTTAAAGAAAAACTAACAGGTCTGTGAGAGCCAGACTTCTTGCTGGTTGGTCAGTGATCAATTACTTATTTTATACAATAAAATGCAAATTAATTATTTAAAAATCATACAATGTGATTTTCTGGATGAACCACACAACATGGAGATCTAAGGAATTATGTACTAGAATTGTTATTTAATGTGGAACACTAGTGTTTACTAAAACAGACCTCTCAGGAAAGGCCTCAGGTCCTCTTTAAAGGGGTTGTCTCATCTCAAAGTTTCATATGATGCATGAATGAAATAATGCTGCTTTGCTCTGTCACTTACTGGTCAAGCTGTCTGTAATTAGCATATGAGCTCCATGTAATCAGACTTCTCTGTTTATTAGTCTAGATTAAATAAATTACCTTCTCTGAGGTCCTGAGAAGCTTCTGAGCTAATGTAACCAGTAGAGTAATTACTGTCTTTTGTCTGAAAGATTAGATAAGACACAAGCTCTCACTGTCGGAGTTCTGTGCTGCGAGACCTGTATGATGAAATTACTCCCTGCTATCAGATAGAACAGACAGCAGAGGGGAGAAGTACACAGGTCTGTCACTTGGGGAACCAAAGAGAGCACAGAAGGGGATAAAATCACTTGTAGCTCCTTAATAAAAAAAATGAACAACGCAATATATTTGGAAAACGTCTTCATTTAGTGATCCCAACATGTTGAAAGCTAATCTTTGTAGCGAGACAACACCTTTAAGGTATAGTAAATATATTATGAATGCAATGAGAATATAGTAATCCAAAAAAAAAGCATATTTTTTCATTATGATTTTTTTTTAAATTTTTACAATATTCTTTTTTTTTTAAATTTAGTTACAAGTATTTTGCTGTTTGGTGGCGGCAGACATTTTTGCAGAGACAAAAGTGATTTTCATCATTAAATATTGTTCTCAGATACCGATAATGATGTCCGGCACAATGGCTAACTAAATTAACTAATACTAAACTAAGTAAAAGCTCAAAATCAGAAGCTAGTCCAATGACCTGTATGTAAAGCTGGTGGCTTCATAGGGCAAGTGGCTGCAAAACACTATATTAATATCTATTGGGAAATACCTTGCTGATATTCATCATAACCTCATGTATGAATGTCTGCATCAGGTTTTTTTTTATGAGGGTGATGATTGTGTTAGTGATGTGGAACATGTCTGCTGTCAGTGTAACAACAGCACCCCCTATAGCTAAAATCAATGAATTACTGAAGCCAAATCCTATATGGCTGCCATTGCTGCAAAAGGGGAAGAAATGAAAAGGAAACTCACAACATAAAATCAACTGTGGAATGATTTTTTTTTTTTGCATATTCTATAGCTCTTGCGTCTTCTGTTGTATCATATTAACAGTATTGCATTACAGACAGATCAGGAATTTTTTTCACTTTAATCTACATTCACTTACTAGAGAAAGACAAGTCGGTTATTTTACAGTTTTTTTTTTTCAGTTTTAAGGGGAAATCCTCTGTAAGAGAAAATTTGAGGAATGAAGAAACCCCTCACACTACCAGCCTTAGATGCCTCCTAGAGTGCCTATCACTGAGTGCCTATCAGTGGGGGATGGCAACAGGGTGCTTTTTTAACAACTTTAATTTTTTTTTTTTTTACTACAGTGTGGCGGGTGGGAGTGTTTGCATTTGTAGTGGCTTCATTAGTGTCAGTGGCGCGACTCCTACCATATGGCAACCATAATCCTTCTCCTTTCCTGTACCATACCCTGTGACATGTATGAGTAAAGTCCTTGACCGAAACGTGACATGGTTTACATGTCATGATTGCGTATATTTTCTCTACATGGAGCGTGTGGGTGAGGTTTGAATACATTTCTTCAATTTGCATCTATATTTGGAGTGCTGTCAATTGTTTCTCTAGTATTGTGGACTTCCAATCCTTCTGACAAACACCCAGCAAATTTCCTATGCTCATTGAGAGGTAATAAATAGCATAGGTTCCCACCTGTATTGAGGTCGCCTCATCGATTGGCAGGTGGGCTTATTACAGTTTTGATAAAAAATGTACACTAAGGGCATGTCCCCACAGCACTGGTTTGTGGGCGGTTTTTCAGAGGGTTTGCGGTTTTGCAGACCGTCTGAAAAACTGGCTGCAAACTAACACACTGGGCCTCTATGGAAAACCCGTGCAGCAGTCCCCACTGCATGAGTTTTGTGGCCGGCGGTTTTCCAATCCGCTGGCCACCCGAAAAACATTGAACATTCATTCTTCTGTCCGGTTTTCGGGTGGAATATGAACATATCAATGGGAAGGGGGGGGCTCTTCTCCGCTCATCGCAGATAAACCGACCAGTATTTGTCGTTTGCCATGGGGATGAGCCCTAAGAACCTCACATTTTCATGTATTCAAAGTAGCAGAAATGCGTTTCCAATAGTTCCCATGTGCCTTTTGATTGCTTTTTAGTACTAGTAGTGTGCTGCAGATATTGGATTGTGCTTGTATTTTTCTGCCACACCAGTGTGCACTTATGCTCATTTTTTCAAAAAACTTTTTGGATGTGCAGACCAATTATTGTAATTTTGAGGGTCTGTCTACCTAAATGGAGTGTCTACTTATATGTCTGACTAATATAGTGGTGGAGGATACTTACTATATGGGACGTGTACCTATCTACTATGTGTAGTGTCTACCTACTTACCTACTGGTGGCACAAATGTGGGCTCCTTTATCTGTCTGGGTCACTTTTACTGTCTGGCGGTACTATTATTGTGTGGGGCACCATGGGGGGCATCATCATCATTTAGGACACTATGAGGAGTTTATACAGAGGTGGGAACAAGTAGGGAGGTGCTGGAAAAGTGAGGAGTTTAACATGTTTGTGTGGTAAATTCAGCAGAGATGAGTCTTAGCCAAGAGGAGTCCTCATTGTGGTTTGGACTAGATAGATAAGAAACTGTAAAGAGAACAATTAATTAGAAAATACATTGCCTGTAAGTCACTAGATATAACTGCATTGTAATTACTGATAAGTGAGCATAGTGCCTGTGTGTCTACCACTTTATGGTCACTGTATGGCGGTAATAGTGGTCCTAGTGCAATCTTTTATAATCAGTAACAGTATGATGGTATTATCCAGTTAAGTGAAGGTGGTGATATTGGGCCCTGAATTTCTATGGTGCCATGACTCTCTGGAACCGCGTGTTTTTTTTATCACCGAAAGACTGACACAAACACCTTCTCACTATAACCCTAATATCCCAGTAACCAATGCATTAGGGGTGCTGGGTGAAAGCCGTATTATGTTCTGAAACAGACCCTTTATTGTGATTGCTTGCTTCTGGGGTGGCATCAGGAAGGTATAGTTAGGATGAGTAGGAACCATTATCCATGGACCTTCCAATCCTGAAAGTACCAGCCTGGCGCTACTGGTTTTACATTGTCTGTTTTATTTATTGAAAATCTAAAAATAGCCATTTCAATAAATCATTTAAAAAAATACTAGGGCCCCATCTATTCTTCACAACCAGACAAGACAAAACTGGAAGCTGCACACTGATACTACCAGGATGGGAAGGTCCATTAATATTGGCTCCTTCCCACTCTAAAATACCAGCCCACAGCCTACTCAGAAGTTTACCATCAAATTAAAAGATCTTTTTCTGATGGTAACGAGATCTTCCCAGTGACACTGGTACATTGGGTACTAGGGTAATAGTGAGTGAGGGTTAGTGTCAAACTTAAGGTGACAAAAATTACAGATGGCTGACACCAAGCTTTAGTGCTAGTAATGGAGACACCTTCATTACAAACACTGGAATAAAATAGTAAACAAACACAGAAAAACAAAAAAACACTTAATTTAAATAAATACTCCCCAACAACATCTGTCTTTGTCCATTTTATTAAAGATATGGATGCAACGCTGGTCCAATGTAGTCCAAATTGGATAACTGTAAAAATAGATAATCACTAACTAGCCTTCGGCTGACAGCTATCTAATGCATATGAGCAGCTTTAGCCTGACTCACCAACAGGGGTGTAAGCACTGAAAGTGCCTAGAGCAGCACATGTTCTAAATACAGTTCTTCCAGCATCAGACTGATGTTTCATGAGCCCACCAGAGGAAATCATTCCGAAGGCCCACCCTATATTTATATATGACATCTGGCTAGTCACTTTATAATATTCATGACACATGCAGGATTTATTATAATATCTAGTAATTGGTTCGGAAGTCAACTCCAAATGAGGTTGTCTTCTACTAGACCTTCAGGACCCTGGTGCGCCTGTCTGACACTGCTATTACAGAGACCACTCAAACAGATGCCTTCAAGGGCGCCTAACACTGAGGCCCCTCAAACAGATGCCCTCCAAAGTGCCCATCACTGAGGCTCGTTGAACAGATGTTCCAAAGAGTGCTTATCACCAAGGCCTCTTGAAGAGATGCCCTGCACTGTGCCTCAGCCAATGCTAGCCTCAGATGCCAACCAGAGTGCTTATCACTTATGTTCCTCAAACAGATGCCTTCCATAGTGCCTAGTATAGAGTCCCCTCAAACACATGAACCCCAGGGTGTTTTTCTCCAAGGACTTTCAAACAGATGTCCCCAGAGTGTGCATCACTGAGGCCGTTTGAACAGATACCCTCCAGAGTGTTCGTCACAGAGGCACCTAGAACTCATATCCTCAGAGTGCTTGATATACATATCCTGAAGAAAACTTCTCACAGAAATCCATTATCCATAGTGGACGGGATAGGTGGTGTCTGAGATAAAGTCTTGCTCTGCCTCATGAACAATGATCTACTGCTTGTTACAAGTGTCTTATCGACTTGATATCGCTATTCTATTAAAGGGAATGTGTCATCAAAAATTACTTATTGTTTAACTCACGTGTTAATGTTAAACACATTTTTAAAGAATTTTTGGTTATATTTTTTTATTAATTTTCCATATCACTTTCAATATTTTTTAATAATTCTTAAGTCCTTCAGTTTTCACTTTGTCCACTAAGCCTAATAATAGTCTGACACTTCCTGTTCTGTAGAGAAAGATTCTCAGTTGTCTGCTCATTATCAGCACAGAGGGTCAAACTGAAAGGAGACACCAGTGTGAATAGATAACACAGGATCCACCAGTCACAAGAGGAGATAGTTACAGTTCACCCTTTCCCCTCCCTGCACAGTGACTTCTTCCCAGGTCACAAAGCATGACTAGAAAACTCTCGTATAGAAGTGAATGGGACTGAGTCAGTCTTAAGTCTCCTATGTGCATGAAGCTAATGTAAAGTATCTCTCCGACTGCTGTTAAAGCAGTGCAAACAAGACTTAGTGGCCAAAGTGAAAACTGCAAGACTTTTTTTTAAATAAAAAAATACTGAAAGTGATATAAAAAATAAAATATAAACAACCAAAAATTCCTAAAAAATGTGTTTAACATAAAAATGGGACTTAAACAATGACTATTTTTTTGATGACACATTCCCTTTAAGATTACAAGCCTCCTCTTATACATTAGCTTATTTTCGAATACCCTGAATTATAAAGTGCAGAATCATCAGTCTCCTTACTTGGGACTTTTTACATTGTAAGGTTAAAAATTGTCCATTCTGTTCAACCAATTGTAAGAAGGATAAATATGTGGATAAATAGAGGAGTATAGGTTTTTTAAAACCAGTTAATATTTTTTTTGTTGTTGTAAGTGGTTATAAGTCTTTGTAGAGACCCTCACCTGTTCCTGCTGTGTCCAAATCCCAGGACGGCTATTCTACAGATTCACAGTTCTTATGGTAAAGAAGGCTTGTCTGCTCCAGAGATTGAAACTGGCATGGGGGACAATCCATAAGGCTTGGGGTATATGAGTGCAATGGTAGTACTTGGAAATCTTGGTCATGCTCTTCCAACCAACGTCTTACATTTCTAGCCATTTAATATGTCGCATTGTCTTGTTGGAAGATCCAATCTACCCTAGGGAAGACAATCAGCATGTATGGGTGTATGTGATCAGCAAGGAGGGATTCATACCCAAATTGGTTGAGAGAGCCTTCCACATGAAAGAGTGGGCCACAGTATGCCAAGAAATCAATTCCCAGACGCTGCCATCACTAGCTGGTGTTCTTCCAACAATGGTTACATGGTGTTTGTTCTCTGATCTTTCTCGCCTGACGTGCCAACATCTACCCAACATACAATCATAAAAGAAGAAAACTTGACTCATCACCTTTGATAATCAGCAGATGTCCAATTTTAATACTGCTGTAAATATGGAAGCCTTTTCTGCCAATACAACTTGGTTAGTAGAGGCACAGTGACCATCTGTCTACTCCAGAGCCCCATACAAAGTATGGTTTGCTGAACTGTTGTGTTAGACACACGTCTGGTAGCTGCCTGGTTTATTTTGGCATGGAGGTGCTCCAATGTATCGTGTTGGTCCTCCCTTGCATCGAAGTTCACCTCTCACAGCACTGGTATGTAGTTCTCCACATTGCTTCTTCACAACGGTGCCCTTTTTTCACTCACAATACACTTTCAGCACAGCAGAACGTGAACAGTTGACAAACTGCACAGTTGCACAATTACTGCCAACCTTGGCCCGAATGTCTGTAATTGTCCCCTTTTCCATTTCTGAGAAATTGCTTCTTTCACCATGACAGCAACAAATGATATGTGTGCAGACAGCATATTGCACATCTTATATACCCACCGAGCCAATTCACCACAGGTGACATCCTTCTTGAGTTTCGTGCTTCTGACATGAAATGTAGGAAGTGGTCATAATAGTGTGACTCGGCCACAGGTGTAACTTTGGTTTTTCCCTCCCTCCCTTTCCACTCCCCTCCTCTCCCTCCCGTGAAGCAGCCCCCTCTAATCCCGCTATGAGGTCTGGGGGGAGCGCTGCGAGCCTATCCAGCGGGTCCGGGCGGAGCCCATAGGCCAAACACTTTTGGTGCAATCCATAAGGTTATGAGTGGCTCTCGTGATACTGTGAGTGGCTCTCGGCGACGGCCAAAACTTTCGAATGATCACATTTTCCTTAAAGCCATAGAATCAATGATTGTATACCTAGTAATGTATGGAAACATAATTGATCCTCTGTAACCAATCTATGTAACGTCTAATCTTACGTTATAAAATATCTACCTCTATAAGCATATATCCTTGAGTTTGCAGTGGAATTATTTTCGTTAGTATTGTATTGAGGAGTTGTAATACTCTTTTCCACAAGCACCGCAGTTATCTCACCAAGTGCGTGACATCATATTGCTGTATTGCACTGATTTGTTTTACGCACTGGTATTAATATCTTATATTTAATGTCTTCAGAAACATTTGCATATGACGATGCTGCTGCAGTGAATATCATATCTCAGGTCACAGAGGCATCTTCTTTTCTTCACATAGCCCCGAACGAGATCAAGACCAGAGAATATGAACGGTTGTCCAAGAGCTTAATCGCTTATCAACTTCCTAGCGCCACGTTGGCAGAATACTTTAAGGAAAACCACAATACCACGCGGTCCCCGGTCTAACTTACAGCCCACTCTCTTTCAGACAGTATTGTACACAATTCACTCAGATCTTGAACAAATGTTCAGTAGACCTCATATTACTCACCATAGAATACTTACAAAAGGCCATTAAAGACTAAGACGAACAAATCAAGTCTATTGAATCACAACTTTCCTCTAATCTAGCATCAGAGGAGTGGATCACTTTGAAACAAGTGACAGACCAAACCCTATCTCAATTCCGTTTATCTACTGAAAAACGTAAGAGAGATAAATTCATCAGGGACACCGAGGATTATCTCCTCAATCAGGTTTATAGATAGCAGGGCCCGACCTACTATGGCTTCAGGAAACCTCGATCAGGAAAAAACTATTCTTCCTCCAGCTCCGATGTAGAACATCAATCTTTGTAACACAGACCACAACCTTTTATAGGGTCCAGAAGGTCCTGATCACGCCAACCATACCAGACCAGAAGATCCCCGCATACACACACATTCCAAGGTATGTCACAAACGAGTTCCCTCGCATTCGAGGACAGAACCACAAACACCACCCCACCCCTCCAAGACAACATTTCCCACAACAACACCTAGTGGTCAATATCTCCTCCATCTCTTTAACCCCAGCAGAAATGAACTTATTAACCCCTTAAGGAGCCGGCGTTTTTTTTTGGTGACACGTTCATTTTTGCCTCCTCGCCTTCTGAAAGCCATAACTTTTTTTATTTTTCCACCTACATAGACACATGAGGGCTTTTATTTTGCAGGACAAGATGTAGTTTCTAATGGTGTTATTCACTATACTATAGAATATACTAGGAAACCGCAAAAAAAATTCCAAGTGGGACAAATTGTGAAAAAAATGTATTTTTGCCATGTTTCTGGGTGTTTTGCTTTTACGGCATTCAATCTTCGGTAAATATAATGTGTTATCTGTATTCTACAGGTTGTTACGCATCCAGCAATACCAAACATGTAGGGTTTCCGTTATGTTTTGGTACCGTAAAAAAAATTCCAAACAGTTTCTATTTTTGAAATTTTCGTCACGGCGCCATTTTGTGCGACCAATAACTTTTTTGTACTAACACCTACGGACGTCAGTGAGGGGGCATTTTTTGCGGGCTGAAGTGTACTTCTTATCGCTAGCTGTGTGGAATGCCTGCGACTTTTTTTATAAGTTTTTATTCCTTTGTTTTGTGTGACCTAAAATGACCACATAAACGCAATTTTGGCGTTTGGAATTTTTTTCTTCTACGGTGTTCAGCATATGGGATAAATTATGTTATATTTTTATAGATCGGACTTTTTCGGACACGGCAATACCAAATATGTGTAACTTTTTTATTATTTTAATGATTTTATTTGTAAAATGGGGAAATGGGGGTGATTTGAAATTTTAATACTTTTTTTTTGTACTTTAAAACTTTTATTTTATTTTTTTTTTTACTGTAACATTTAGTCCCCCTATGGTACTTGACCACTAGGGGCGCGATTGTTAATACAGCCTAATGCATTGCATTAGGGTGTACAAAGATGGCGGTTTCCCCACTTCCTGTCTACGGCCGAAAGTGGGGCAAACCGGGAAATGTAAGTGACAGGAGCCTTCACAGGGCTCCCCACCGCCGTGTCCCATCGTCGGATCGGCGCAGCATAGCTGCGCCGGTGCCGATGACCATAATGATCGGTGCGCGACACCGATTGGCGGTCAGTCAGACGCCGCGGCCATCTTTGCCGCGGTGTCTGATGGGTTAAACAGCGCCAGCGGGCGGAGCCACCCGCTGGCGCTGTTACTGCCGGGTGTTAGCGGCGATCAGCCGCTAACACCCGGCGGCTGTGCGGGGGGGGTCGCGGAGCGATCCCCCTGCAAAGCCCCTTAGCGGCCCTGGGACGTACTCATAAGTTCAGGGTCGTTAAGGGGTTAAGCAAAGGCCCCTCATTTTGCCCGACCCTTCCATTAGACACCTTTCTTCTCGAACAAGAACTGCAACAATTCCATCGATCACGTTTGAAAACACATTTCCTTCAGATAGACCGCATTTCTACCCATACCACCAGCACACCGACACTTTCTATTACCAACTTGAACTTTAGAAATACCAGCAACTTCTACCCACCCCACACATACCACATAGTGGAAACCTATATTTCCTTAGTAGATCGAGACATTAACCCCTACACGACCTTATACATATGCATACGTCCTGAGGATCGCGCAAACTCTAATGCAGAGTTCGCGCGATTGGCGCGGGATGTCAGCTGTATATTAGAGCTGACATCCCGCTGCGTCAGCCCCGACCCGAGATCGCTCCAGGGGGGCGGATAACCCCTTAATTATCGCGACTATCGGGTCGCAATAACTAAGAGAGACGCAGGAGGAAATCGCTCCTCCTGCGTCTCTATCGGCGACAGCAGCGCATGATCGTGCGTCTGCTGTGTGCTGACAGACAGCACGGAGGGCATAGAATGCCTTCCGGGTTGTCTGTGACGTCACGATCCCCCGGCCGCGCCCTGGGGGCGGGCCCGGCTTCGTGACTGACAAGGAAACCAGTGCACAGCAACAAGCTGTGCATTGATTCCTATTGACTGAGAGATCTAAAGATCTCTCTTTTCAAATCCCCTATGGGAAAATAAAAAAAAAAATGGGGAAAAGTAAAAAAAAAGTGAAAAACAAGAAAAAAACACAAATACGAAAAATAAAATAAAAAACACGTTCACCGCCCTTTTCCCCTTTACAAATGCCAATCGCCCCAAAAAAGATCAAAAATAAATAAAGTACCCATATTTGGTATCGCCGCGTGCGTAACGACTTGCCCTATAAATCTGTCATGTTAATTTACCCGTACGGTGAACGCCGTAAAAAAAACAATCACAGAATTAAGATTTTGTTCATCCCCCAGCACATAAAATGGAATAAAAGTGATCAAAAACTCCTATAAACGCCAACGTTGTACCAATTAAAACGTCAGTTCATCGCGCAAAAAAAAAAAAGTCCTAACAAAGCTCTGTTTACGGAAAAATAAAAAAGTTATGGCTCTCAGACTATGGCGATGCAAAAATGTGTTTTCCTGTTGGAATAATTGTTTTAATTGTATAAAAAAGAAAAAAAAAAAAAAAAAAAAAATAAAAATTTGGGGTATTGCTGTAATTGTATCGACCTGCTGATAAAGCTAGCATGTCATATCTAACGCAGAGTGACCGCTAAAAAAAAATAAAAAATAAAAAAACACTACCAGGATTGCTGTATTTTGTTCAAAACGCCTCACAAAAACCTTAATAAAAATGAACAAAGTGTTGAAATGCACCCCATAATGGTACCAATAAAAGCATCAATTCACCCCGCAAAAAACAAGGCCCTAAAACAGCTCTGCACACAGCAAAATATAAAATTATGACTGTCAGAATGGGACAACAAAAAAACCAATTTTTATAGACTTATTTCTATTGTGTAAAAGAAATAAAACATAAAAAACTATATAAAATTTAAAAACCATTGCAATTGTACCGACCCCCTTAGTAAAGTTAGCACATCATTTACACTGCACGGCGAACGCTGTAAAATTGAAGCCCAAAAAACAATGGTGGAACTGCATTTCCCCACCCCCCCCATTTTCATGGCCCAATGCTAAAAAAACGATGGAACACCTGTGTGCCCAAAATGCACAATAACACCCCCTATATGAGATCCATGAGGGGTGTTGAATCTAAAATGGGGCGACTTCTGGAAGGTTTCACCTGTTCTGGTACTTTGGGGGCTTTGTAAATGCGACATGGCCCCACCAAAATCTGCGTACCAAAAGCCAAATAACACTCCCCCCTTATACGCCCTGCCAATGCCCCAAACAGCAGTTTTTCACCCACATGTAAGGTATTGCCGAACTTGGAAGAAATTGCTTAACAAAGTTATGGGGTTTTTTTTTTCCAGGATTCCTTGTAAATATGAAACATTTTAAGCTACAATTGCAGATTATTGGAAAAAAAATTTTTTTCATTTTTACAGCCTAATGCTAAAAAAAAAATTGTGAATCACGTGTGGGGTCGATATACTCACTACACACCTGTATATATACCTTAAGGGGTGTAGTTTCCAATATAGGGTCTTTTTAGGGTGTTTATTAAGTTTTAGCACCTTAGGGCCTCCTCAAACCTGAAATGGCGCCTAAATAAAATCGTGTTGAAAATGAGACCCCAGAGTCCAGTAGGTGCTCCTCCTATTCTGGGGCTTATGGTTGAGCTAAATAATGCACTAGGGCCACATATGGGATATTTCGAAAAACGGCAGACCTGGGGAAATGATATTACATTGCATTTACGTAGTCCCCATTTACCGTATTCCCCGTGAATAATGGATGAATATTGAAAATCTGCAAAAATAGTGAAATTTTGAAATTTCACCTCCACTTTGCTTTAATTTCTGTGAAATATCAAAAGGGTTTAACAAACTTCCTAAACACTGTTGTAAATACTTTTTAAAGGGTCTAGTTTTTTTAAAGGGACATTTATGGGGGTATCTAACATACAGGCCCCTCAAAAACCACGTCAGAACTGGAATGGGCCCCTAAAAAAAAAAGTATATTGCAAATTTCTTGAAAATGTGAGAAATGCTTTTCAAATTTCTAAGTCCTTTTAATGCATAAAAAAAAGGACATTTAAGAAATGATGCCAACCTATAGTGACATACGGTAGATGCTAGTTATGAACTTTTTTTGGTGAATAATTATCTGTCTTGCACGCAAAAATTTTTGAACTTTCAAAACCACAGATTTTTCATAATTTTCATGAAATTTGATATTTTTCACAAAAAACAAGGATTGTATGGATAAAATTTTCTTACTAACTTACAGCACAATCTGTCACGAGAAAACAATCTCTGAATCAAATGGATAGGGAAAAGTGTCAAAAAGTTATTCTCACATAAAGTAACACGTCAGATTTCAAAAATAGGGCTGTGTCAGGAAGGCCAAAACTGGTTGGGTCTTTAAGGGGTTAAACAAACTCTGAAACAGAGACACCAACTTCATGTGAACAATAACCTTTCCCAGGATGAGAGGCAAGCTTTACAATCATTTCGACAAAATCCACACATAATCATCAAGCCAGCCAATAAAGGCGGAGCCATAGTGGTGATGGACCGTACCAAATACACACAAGAAATCCAACACCAACTACAAGACACCGCCACCTATTAAACCACTTGATCATGATCCCATCTTCAACATAACTTCCAAAATACAATCGGTATTGAACACTACTTTTGACAAACATATTATTGACAGAAAAACTTTTGATTTTCTTATTGCACCACATCCTATTACTCCAATATTTTACGTCCCACCTAAAATACGTAAGAACCTTCATAACCCACCAGGCCGACCGATAGTAGCCTCTACCAACTCCATTTTTTCTCCAATAGCACAGTTTCTGGAAAAAGTCCTAACACCTTTAGTATCTAAGACCAAATCTTTTTTAAGAGATACTCCCCATTTTCTAGATATTTTACAATCACTTAATCCTGTACCTCCTGATACCATGCTCATCACACTTGATGTCAACAGCTTATACACCTCTATTCGACATGACGATGGCATTAAAGCCACCTTACTCACATTTTACTCACTTTGGACTATTTCCTATTTGGTAACAATTTGTTCCTTCAAAAACAAGGAACCGCATTGGAGTCCAATATGACGCCGCCCTACACCAAAATTTTTATGGCCACTGTGGAATAAGCATTTGTTTACACAAACGATCTCTACAGACAACATGCCATCGCTTGGCACAGATACATAGATTAAATTTTTTGTATTTGGCAAGGTAACAATGTCTCCATTTTGAACTTTTTCAATCACCTCAACACAGTGGTGCCAGGACTCACCTTACAATCCACCAAGACCTGTCCCGTATCAACTTCCTAGATACATGGGTGAATAAATCCCCTAATGGTACCCTAACCACGGACTTACACACAAAAACCCAAATGAAGGAACTCTTTTACACTTCGCATACCCTCCACACATGTCAAAACTCCTTTTCCCTTTCTCTCAGTTCACCAGAGTCAAAAGAAATCCCCCAATTCCACGACCCTTTATCCACAATTAACTTTATGAAAAAAATTTATCGAATGAGGATACCCTGGACAACTCACTCTCAACAGGAAAAAACCAATCCACTAACCTTTTTGCCAGAAAACCTCCTTTTTCTTTTCTTTGTGAAACCCTTTCCACCCTTTCATGTCAATTACACCGGCATACAAAAAACCCGGCACGTACTACGCAATGGTTATCCCAATATTCCAGAATTCCACACAATTCGTGGGGTTTTCTATAAAGGCCAAAAAACATCAAAACCACTTAGTGAACCAAAATCGCTCCCAGGAAACGTGATCTAGAACCACATTTCATGACTCCAAAATCAGGTACATTTCCTTGCCACCATTGTAATAACTGTTCCAACATCATCAGAGGCGACACGGTCCACCATCCCCGAGGTGGCGCGGTGGCGCCCACCTCCACTGTGAGGACCGCGCTCTGCTTCACACTGGCCGCAGTTCGCGCCTGCTCTCTCTCTGCCCTAACAACACTTGTGGTATGTCTTTTACCTTATTCTTCTCAGTCCACAACTTTTATTTTTGGGGGTTTTTTGGGCCAAAAATTCTTCCCAAATCCCCCTCCTTTTTTTCCCCCAACACTCTTCACTCAGCAAAATTTTCCCCCCCATTGGCAGCTATACACCCCCGTCTGGATTATCACCTCTCTTCTTTGTGTACATTATTAGCTCTCACCTACGTATTTTACATTCTCTACAGCCTTTCCAGGGATCCATACTTACACAATACCTCAGATGGTATTACATTAGGTAAGCTGTGTCTCCCTCTCCATCTCTGTATAGCACATCACCTCCTAGTCACTTATTTCTTTATCTTGATTTCCTTTTTGTCTACTGATTTCTGGTTATTTTCATCTCCTTCTCGGTCTTATACTTTAGTTTCTTCCCCCTCCCCTGTGCCCTTTCTGTGTTCCCTCCTTTCATTCTCTCTTTCACTCCTTCTTCTCCCTTCCTTTTTCACTTTTTTCTATTCTCTTACATTAGTTTTCTGATATGTTTTTCTCCCCTACAGCGATCCAGTTGAAAAAGGCTACGGCGACAGCCGAAACTTTCCAAATGATCACATTTTCCTTAAAGCCATAGAATCAATGATTTATGCCTAGTAATGTATGGACATATAATTGATCCTCTGTAACCAATCTAGGTAACTTCTAATCTTACATTATAAAACATCTACCTCTATAAGCATATATCCTTGAGTGTGCAGTGGAATTATTTTAATTAGTATTACATTACACACTGTACCCCAGAGATTACTACATTGCCCCTGCACCCAGAGGGTTACTTCTCACTCTACCCCAGAGATTACATTTACAACCCGTCAACAGAGAATATATTACACCATACCCCCAAAATTATTCAAACACACTGACCCCACAGACACTTAACAAGGTACCCCGGGAAAATTTTGTATATCATAAAATTGAACACAACACACACCACTTAGGGGGGGTTTACATGACGTTTTTTTCAGCACTGACGTTCCCTTTGCTTTTTTGGGAAAAACGGCCTTGCAAACCAAGAATTCTGATAGCAAACGACCCAACTGCCGGGCAGATTTTTTTTCCCCCCTATTCCTCAGTGCGTTAGTGCGAAAACCCCGAAAATTCTTTTAGGCGCTGACATACGCCAAAAATACTCATAAAATCATTTTCACTAAATGAACATTGATTTTACATAGGGTATAATTAAATCATCTCCTGTCGGATTGGGGCGCCGGTTCCCAAGGGGAGATCCACACTTAATCCACCCCCAAAACAGCAACCATACTTACTGTGGACCTGGCCAGTCCATACTTCTAAAATGCTGCAGGGGCCCCCCATTTTTCTTTAATTTTCCCCACCTCGTAATGCAGGAAAATGACATTCCACTTCTTTCTCCCAAACGTGCATACATTCAGGGAAACAAAAATTTAACATATCTCTTAATGAGAGCTATGAATTACCATATTTCGGGGCGTGTTGCAGCACAGTAACGTCCTGAAATACAGATCACAAAGACGCTTTGTCAACATATACCTATACACACACTGGACACATGTAAACACACACATTTTATATATATATAATAAAAATATATATATATATAAAATATATAAATATAAATATATATATATATAGTGACAGAGTGCCCTGGACTGGTAATGGAGGGAAAGGGTATTCTGCCCAAGATACCTTATGTCCAGGTAAAGAGCAACCAAAATTCAGAGATCTGATAGATCTCTTGTTTAGGGTTTAGTAAAACCCGTTTTGCAAGGGCTGGTTTGTTTGGAGTGGGATAGCGAGGGTGGGCCCCACTCCACCTGGCAGTCCGGTCTTGGGCTGTCTGATTAGATCCGGGTGTGTCTGCCTCACATAAGGCAGGAGCTGCAGACACTCTCCTCTCACCCCTGGGAACAGGTTACCTGCCAAGAGCCTGGGGGAGCAGTCTTCCTGTGGTACAGTAGTACTTTGTTTTTTTAGTGACTGGCAATAGGCCGGCATTTGTGTTAGGGAGGAATTCCTTATGTTTATTTTAGAGCCGGACAGGCATAGGATTTGTTTTGTTTGTTTTGTTTTTCTGTACCACTTGCTTACAATAAAACTGTCTGCGGGCAGTTTAAAAGAACTTCTGTTGTCGTTTGGACTTCTGTGCCCGCTCAGCCTTGCCCGTCTACCCAGGAGACGACCACCCCGCTACCTAAATCCCTTACAATATATTTACACTAGACACATGGCTGTACAAACGGTATATAGACATCTCACATATACAGTACATGCCCTACTCACATGCACACACAACACCTAGTACCATTGTCCCCTCCTTACCTGTCTCCTGTAGTCTGGTGCAGCCAGTAGCTTCTTCCTCCCACTACAGACAGAGGAGGCAGGGGGCCACTGATTCATTCAGCAGGAGCTTCTCTTCTTCTCTGATGAGGGCTGAGCATAGGGGAAGTGGTATACGAGGGGAGGGAAAGATATCTACACAGCCCCAAATACAGAGTTTGCTGGACTGTGCGCAGGATTCTGATTGGTGAAGCAGCCCCTGCTGACTCCTGCTCTACTAATCAGCGCTGCTCTCACTTTGCACTGACACTTGAGGCTGCTACCTACTCTGTCCCCCCAAGATGCACAGATATACAGGAGGCGAAGGAATAACTACTTCCTCCTGTGAGTACATTAATCATCTGGATATCAAATCACTTACTAACGAATTCATTGCAGGCAATGGGTGTAGGCAGCAACTGTTTGGAAACTTTTGAATGACTTCTTTAGCGATATTATTCCATGTTATTCGGTATAATCTGTCAATGCTATGTTGAGGTTTTGTTTAAACATTCCAAAGACAAGAAAAAATGAATATGTTGCATATTAAAGTAGTTTGGCAATTGTTTTCAGTATAAAGTTTTCAAACTTTAAATTTTCCCTATCAATTGCCGCAATCAGTCTTACGTTTATAATGACATATGCAATTTGAGAAGTTTCCATACTAACATTATTACTTATCAGTCAAAAGACAAATAAACTGTAATAAAGAAAAGCACATTGCTAAACATTTACTGATAGTGATATATTTAGGAATAAGGTTTTAAAAATTTGAAAATTTGCGTAAGACTTCCCGGGTATTCTGGGCTTTCATGTGGATTATTTTTTATTGAAGTGGCTAAAAAGTGGGGGGGACCAGTCCCCTCCGTCCACTCCTAAAATTACACTCGACTTGAATTACACTATAAGTTTATTTCTTTTTAAAATTTTTTCATAACAAGATACTCCATCCCATAACATTTAGTTGCTCATTTTGTATTTTTCCATCTTATCCATCCCCTTTTTACGAACATACCCAGACTAAGATATAATTTCCCAAAAGGGCAGCACTATCTTTTTACGAACACTTATCTTACATCCGCATCTCGCAGGTCCATTCTTCTTTTAATATACAAAAATACCTGAAAATTCTCTCCCCTTGCTACCAAACTCCACCGTTTAAAAATTTGATATATTATTAAAAGTGAGAAAAATGCATTTAGCTTATTCCTGTGGTGTATTATTACAGGGCCCCGGGGAAAGGACTTTTCCCTCTTTTGGGCAAACATAGCCTTTTTTCCCCTTTTGACAAACATAATATTCTTATAGGAAAGCTGGCCTTTATAAGGCTGGGAGAATTTTGGCCAATTTTGCTAAAGGACATAAATTCAATTCCACCATATATACCTTAAAAGATCGTGAGGGCAAAACACCACATTCGGGGATCCACAACAATGTTCTTAGGGACTTTTAGGGCATGTTCCCACGGCAAGGGTTTTCAGACTTTTTTCAGGCGGTTTGCGGTTTTGCAGACTGCCTGAAAAACCAGCCGGAAATGAGCACAATGGCTCCTAGAAAAAACCCTCAGCAGTCCCCACTGCACGGTTTCTCCCCCCCGAGGCCGCCCGAAATACATTGATTATGGACTTCTTTTCCGTCCGGTTTTTTGGGCAGAAAATTGCATATTTCCCGGAAAAGGGGGAGGCTTTTTTCGCTCATCGGGGGGGAAAAACCCCCACCCCCACGGCCACAAAAACCGGCCCCATAAACCGACCGTATTTTCCATTGCCGTGGGGAAACCCCCCTTAATGTTCCCTATATACCCAGGGGTCTCCGAACCTGAAACCCCCGAGCTGGTTTTCTAACATTTCTCTCCTAACTATCCCTGAAGATAAAGAACTTCTTAACAAGCCGTATCCCAGAGGAAAATAATTATACGATTTAAAAATCTAGAGAACAATAAAACACCCAGCCCAGATGGGTTTACAAGTGAATTCTCTAAAATTCTTTCAAAAGAAATAGCCCCCTTATTGACTGAAATATCTAATCTATTTATGTCAGGGTCCCCTATTCCCCGGCATATTAAAAAACCCGCCCCCAAAAGGGTTTTACCGAAACCAGGAAAAGCCCACCCCCCTCTCCTTCGTCCGATACACTTGTCAATGTTGATCTTAAAATCTAAAATCCTGCGTTAAGCCACCTTCCCAATTTATTTCCCCGGGGCAAAAAGGGTTTTTTTCAAAGCAGGGCAGCGGTTTTTCCAAAAATCCCAAAGGTTTTCCGGTGCAGATGAGATTAAGAGTCACCCAAATGCACATTTTGTCCCCCACTGTCCTTCAAAAGACCAAAAAAACTTTGACAGGTCAGCTGAGAGGCTAGATGCAGTTTTAGATCAATTGGGCTTCCAAGGGCCTTTTTTTTTCCGATTTATTCTCCTCCCTTTAGTCTTCTCCCTTGGGAAAATCTATACCTCGGTTTTCTATCTAACCGTTTTTATCACAGAGGGGGGGACCATCAAGGTTTCCCCCTTTTGTCCCCTTTAAAATTTAAATCTAGTATAAACCCCTTTGTCCAGGGCCCTTGAGCTCCCCCAAAAATTTATCGGCTTTACAAAGGGCCCCAAAACTGGGGTAAAAATTTCCCCCTTTTTGCTGATGATATTCTCATTTATCTCTCTCGCCCATTGACTGAGGTTCCTGTGGCTCTGGATTTGATTCATGATTTTGGTCTTCATTCAGGCTTTAAGGCCAATGTGTCCAAATCAGAGCTCTTGGATCTTTCTCCTCCTAACTCCTCTAAGTCAGCCCATAACCATTGCCTATCTCCTTTACTAAAGCCTCTAAAAAATACTTAGGTTTTCCCAATAGGTAACACTCCAACTCTTTTTATCATCTAAACTACCCCCCCCTTTTAAATTTAAAAATCTCATGAACGGGAACAATGGACAAATCTCCCTCTTCCTCTTCTTGCAAAATGCCATCTGCTTAAACTGATGACATTCCCAAAATTACTTTACCTCTTACAAACGGTCCCGCTCCTCCTTAGACATAGAGATATAAATTTTCTCCACTCCTCATTTTCCTATTTTTTGTAGAACAAAAAAAGACCACAAATTGCTCTTTCAAAGCTGCACTCCCCCGGGACTCCGGGGGTTTGAACCTACCGTTGGGTTATATAATCTGCAAGTCTAAGCACACAGTGTAGACTGGTCAAACAGACCTCAAGAACTCTAATCTCACTATTGAATCCGTTTTTGGTCTTTCCCTTTGGGCGCCCCCCAAATCTTCTACCGTAAAATTTCCGCTTACCTCCCTAAAGCCCTTTTTTTTAAAACCCATCCCCAAAGGAGCCGGGAAGGAAAGCTTTTCCCTTTGCTACCCTTTCCCAAAACCAACTTTTAAGTTATCTTTTGGCTTGGGGGTTTTCATCCTGAATTTCAGGGGGGAATAGAAAACCCCCCCAATTTTTAAACTCGGGAGAAAAAAGCGGGATAGTGAAATTTCTCCAAACAATTTTTGGTACCTGCACGTAAAAAAAATTACAATTTTTTTTTCCCAGAGTTTATTTCAAAATTCAATCTTCCTCCCCCCCCACTTCTTGGCTTTTTCTCGCAAGTCTCATCATTTCTCAAAAGTAAATTTCCCCCAAATTTGTGAAATTTTCGAAAAAAACAAATTTGATGATATCAATGGCCCCTCTACCTCATCTACGCCTTCCTTATCTAGCTCTATGCAGGTCTCAAAAACAACAAAATGAAACGGGCTTCCCCAAAATTTTCACTAAATGGGAGAGATTTTTTTCGCCCTAAAGAAAGAAAAAAAAAAGGGGAAAACCCCCCCAAAAAGGTGGAACCCGACCATGGTAAAAAAACCCCGGGTTAAAGAGAAATGGAAAGACACCTATTTCAGAATTTCCCCCCCCTTTCACCATATTTGGGTTTAAAATATCCCCCCTCACCCCAACTGCCCCAACCATCTAACCCCATGCCCCTAAGTTTTTGCCCCCTCTCGAACAGTTTTTCAACTTTAGAAACCGGCCAGAAAACGCTACAAAAATTTTCCCGGGATAAATTTGGTTAACACTCTAAATTTTCCCCCCCCAAACAACAAATTTAAGTTTTTACCCATCCAGCGGGTTAATACACAACCCCCCAAACCCATTGGAAACTCATTTTCCCAAACCCTTTAAACACATTTTTCTTTTGGGGCAGCCAAACGTTTCCTCTTCTTAAAAAACTGGCTGGGGTTCTAATACCCCCTCAGTTCAATAATGATCTTTTTGTAAAAACCCCATCTAGAGATGGAAAAGGTTTTGCCCATTTTTTAAGAATTTAGGGAGTCCTCGGGCCCCAATTTTTTAAAAAAAAGGGGGAGCATTTTTTGAAACCCCCTTTAATTTTCTGAGGATTTTTGGGGACTTTGTGAAAGCCTTTTCGTTTATACATCCGGTATTTTTGATTTCCCTTCTGACGGGTTTCAATTAGGTCGACTGGGGGTTTTGGGAATCCACCCTTGGCCCTGACCATCTTAATCTCCCCCCAAAAATTTTGGGGCCTGCCCCTCCCTACCAAATTTTTCCCCCCTTTTTTGTCTTCGATTCAAATGCCGATTCCCAGCATACCCCGGGGCGTAACCATACTGTTTTTCCAAATGCTTAAAACCCAAATTTTTAAAACAGCAGCTCACATTTTCAAATTAGTTTCCAGCCCTGGATAATCCAAAAATGAGTTTTAAAATTGACAAAGGGGCCAAAGTTACAGTTTAGGGTTTTAAAATTTTTTTAAGGCCCGTTTAGACGCAGGGGACAAATCCCGGTTTGGGTTTTTTTTTCCGGGACTGGTTTTTGTCCTTTTTTAGTGTCCGGGTTTTTTTTTCCTGTTTTTTTTGCCCTCCCCCCTTCCCCATTGACATGCACATATTCTGTCCGAAAACCGGACGGAAGAAGGGTGAAAGGCAAAATTTTTTTCGTGCCCCGACATTTTGAAAAACCGCCGGGCGGAAAACCTTTGCAGTGGGGAAACTGCTGCCCCCGGGTTTTTCCCCATAAAAACCGTTGTGCGGGTTTTTCAGACCGTCTGCAAAACCGCAAACCGTCTAAAAAAAACCGCCGCAAACCCGGCCGTGGCGAAAAATGCCCTTATACTGTTTTTTTTTTCTTTCTTATTTGGGCAATTTCTATGATTTGTCAAGAAGGGAATCAAAAGGCTTGCTGAAATAAATGGGGGGAAATTTCTATTGCCCCACGTCCCGGGGGTTTGACCCTATTTTGAGGCTAATGTCTCACTTACAGGTTTAATTTTTTTTTTAAATTCCAAATGCAACAGATATTTGTGTTTTTGAAGGCTGATTTTTGCCTTCTTTCCTTCTGTCCAAACCTGTATGGTTTTGAAAAATGTAATAAAAATTTAAATATTTTTGGGTTTTCTTTTTGATTTTATTCTTGGTTTTTTGGGAAGTTTTTGTGTCGTCGTTTTCCGGGCCAGGGGAAACAACCGAATTTAAAATTTTTACATTGCATTGACCTATGTGAACCTTTGTCAGTTTTTTCAATAAACTGACTTTTTGCTGGAAAAAAAAAATTATGTTAAAAAAAAGAAAGAAACCTGTCCCTTTAGAAAGTTTCTGTGATGTGTAGAATTCATATGACAAATCTGCATGCCCTGTGAACAGAGGCTGGAAGAGCTATCATGGTGACACAGGCAAAGAAAAACTTCCTACAGGTGTCCTACAGTTTCAAACTCCTTCAGTTCTATACTTGGGCATTTAAAAGTAATTTTAAATTTTCCCCAAAACCTAGGGTGTGCAATTACAGGGAACCCATACCAAAATTTTTGTTGGGAAAACGAACGACCTATAATGCAGGTTACGTGTTTCCTCTTTTTTTCCCCCTCAACTGTTGTGGTTTGTGTTACTTGTTGTAACTCCTATAAATTCCATAACTCAAAGCAGGGAAACATAAAGTAATTTCCTTTTTTTTTTTAAACCCCCCCTACATCTCCTTTGTATCATCCATGTTCTTCCTCCACTGGGACTTTTTCACCAAAATCCCCCCATATATAATACAGGGGAACTAAAAATTTTTTAAAAAATAAAATGTACAATAAAGGAGAGAAAATACTGGTGAGATAAAACATGTCTATTCTCATGTTATTTCATAGGTTTAAAGGGGGGCAAAAGAATTTTGGTTTTAAAAACTTTTTTGGGGAAAAAACTTTATGACCAAACGGGTTAATTAAAGCAGTGAAAGGGAAAAAATAATACATTTTACACTTCTTTTGTGCTCCTGAAACCAGTATCTACCATGAGCTGGTGTGGATTTCAGCTTTAATTTATACCACTTTGTGGAGTAAATAACAGTATTTGTGTTGGGTTTTTGCGGTAGATCACTTCTCAAACAAACACCAACTAAGTGGTGGGAATAATGTCAAATCACTGAAGAGTCACACATTTTTGTGCCACTGTGGAATACTATATATGCATAGATTATGTCTCCAGCACTCGTGGTCCCCAGAGGGTGCAGACCAAAAAGAAAGCCAAGTAGAAGAAAAGTAGGTTGCACTCCAGAACTTGACTTTCTCAAATTTTTATTTTCCAAAAAAAGATTTTTTTTTTCCAAAATGACAATTTTTTAAAAAAACCGACTTAATGGGGTAACGACCATATCAGTACACAAATAATTTTTTTAGGATTCTAATAACCCGCGTTTTCCCAAACTTTTTTAAATAGAATTTTTTCCAATAGAATCTACATTTTTTTAAAATCAAATTTATTTTTTTTATGGTTAATTTTTAAAAAGGACCAATGGGACCGTTAACCCACTCCAGCAAAGGGCCGTAATTTTCCGACTTTGCTGGCGTGGTACCGTGCAATTTGGGCCATTAACCCCTTAAGAAAACCCCGCGTTTTTTTTTTGGGGACACGTTTTTTTTTCTCTCCTCGCTTTTCCCCGGGCCATAACTTTTTATATTTTTTTCAAAAACCCACATAACACATGAGGGCTTTTTTTTTTTGGCCGGGGGGCAAAGATTTTTCTTTTTAATGTTGTTATACACTATACTATAGAAAAATAAGGGAAACCCCCAAAAAAAAATTTCCCAATGGAACAAATTGTGAAAAAAAAACTTAAATTTTCCCCCATGTTTCTTTTAAAGGCTTTTTAATTTTCGGGGGGGGGGGCCCAAACATTTAGTTATCTGTATTTTACAGGTTGAAAGGCCCTCTTGGGAATACCAAACATGTAGGGTTTCCGTTATGTTTGTTTACCGTAAAAAAAAACCAAACTTTTTCATCTTTTAAATCTGCCCGGGGGCGCTATGTTTGTTTCAACCAATAACTTTTTTTACTAAAAACCTACGGCCCCCTCCAAATGGGGGCGGATTTTTTTGCAGGGGCCCAAGTGTACTTTTTAAACGGGTAGCTTTTTGGAAAGGGGATCGACTTTTTTTTTATCCTTTTTTTCCATTTTTTTTAAAATTTCGTAAAATGACCTAAAAAACCAATTTGGGGGTTTGGGGAAATTTTTTTTCTTTTACGGTGTTTCAGCCCTAAAAGAAAAAATGATATATTTTTATAGATCAACCTTTTTTTTGGGCGCGGGGATACCCAAAAATTTGTAACTTTTTTATTAATTTTTTTTTTTTAATTTTTAAAATGGGGAAAAAGGGGGGGATTTGAACTTTTAATACTTTTTTTTTGTACCGTTTAAAAATTTTTTTTTTATTTTTTTTTTCTTTAACATTTAAAGGGGACCTATGGGGGTTTTTTACCACTAGGGGGCACGATTGTCAATACATTTTAATTTCATTTTCATAGGCAAGGGATTAGACTGAAAACCCAAAATTACTGTTTTTCCCCCCCTCCTGTCTGCGGACGGAAGTGGGGGAAAACCCCGGACATTTAAAATGGCAGGACCTTCCCCAAAGGGTCCCCCTAAACCCTGTTTAGGGGATCGGATCCTGCCCGCTTTTGCACGGCGGTGGGCCCAACACCCCCCAAGATCGGGCGGGGCTCCCAACTTTTAAATTTTTTAAACGCCGGGTTTCCATCCTGCCGCGGCATCTGAAGGGTTAAAAAAAGCGTGGGCGGGGGACGCTGGGCCCCTTCGCGCTGCAACGGCCGGGTTTTTACGCGATTAGCCGCTAAAACCCCGCCTTTGCGGGGGGTTGCAAGCGATCCCCCTGCAAAAACCCCTTTGGACCCTGGAGTACTCAACTCCAAGTCCTTAAGGGGTTAAAAAGGTATCATTTTTTTTTGGGCGGTACTTTTGATCACTTTTTATTCCAAACTTTTGGGGGAAAGAAATGACCCAATAAAAACCACAATGGGGCATTTTGGGAATTTTTTTTTTTCAAAGGTGTTTAGCATATGGGATAAATTATTTATATTTTTATTAGATTGGACTTTTTTTGGGTGCCCTGATACCAAATATTTTTAAATTTTTTTTTTTTTTTATTTGTAAAATGGCAAAATGTCTTTGTACTCCTCATCTGGTTTGCATCACAAAGCTTGACACCATCTGAACCAAGTATGTTTACCTTGGTTTCATCAGACCACAGGACACTGTTCCAGGAATCCATGTCCTTAGAGTTTGTCTTCAGCAAACTTATTGCGGGCTTCCTTGAGCATCATCTTTAGAAGAGGCTTCCTTCTGGGGGTGACAGTCTAAAAAAAATTTGATGCAGTGGCTGTAGTCTGAGCACAACAGGGGGCCCCCCCCCCGCCCCTTTAACCTTTTTCACAAGCTAGCAGCAATAGAATCAAATTGGAAAAAACACTCTAATATGATCTGACAAGTCATTCAAAGTCTTTTGCCGAACATGACAAGGGGCCTTTCTATTAGAACCTGTCTTTTTAAACCGCTGTTTGGGCTTCCACCGTGCCCTCAGTTTCGAGGTTTTTTCAATCTTCTTAAGCCGAGCCATCTTTTTGTAAGCAAAAATTTTCTTATTTTAGATCTTAGAGAGTTATTTCCATTGTTCTGCGTTTTAAATTCCATGGTGTGAAGCAATAACGCCAAATTTACTGCTCTCCATTAACACATGAACCCGTCACGACACCCTGGGGGGGGGAAAAAGGGAAAAATTGGGCAAAATTTTGTCCATTTTTCACTTAGTGGTGTACTCACTTTTGAGTACTGCTCTTCATAGCCAGCTTCAGGCTCACATTTTCTAATGTTCACTAATGTTGCTGACTGACAATACCTGGCTTCCCCCACCGAGACCAGGCACGTTTCTAGCAGGTCTCCTGGTGTACCCCACCTAGTGGCAGCACCATGCGATTACCTGTGGTCGCTCTGCCACAGTAGCTATACACTGCAGTACTAATCACAGAGCTGATGTTCCTTCCTTGTACTGGGAATATTGCTTTTTGGTTTTTGGGGTTTGGGTTTTGGGGGGGGTGGGGGGTGGGGGGGGTTTTTTTATAAAAAATAAATGGGGGGGTTTTTTTTGAAACTCCGAAAGCCGGGCGGGTTCGGGTTCAACACAAACACCCAAAAACAAAAACCCCACACTTTTTAAACCCCCTCAGGGGTTGTCCCCAAAATTTATGAAAACCCCCCAATTTTTCCTTTGTTCCCCCACAATGCCCTTTAATCCCCGGTGCTCGGGCCTCATAATAAAAAAATGGGGCACCAATTTAACTGTAGCCACACCTGAGCTTCCAAGGGACATTTTGTGACATTTTTTACACTTTTCTCATGGAAGAGTCTGCTAATGTCCTAAGAGATCGGATAAAGTCTCTTGTGTTTGTGCCCGCCTACACCATAACTGTGATCTGACTATTAAAGGGTTAAACGGCAGGGATCGGAGGCTTCCTCTGGTCCCTGTCATTCACATAGACTGCTCTAGGAACAATTTTTTAACGTAACTCTTTTTCTACGCATTTTGGCATGAAAACCAAACGCCCTCTGTAGGCAGCAACGTCTTTTGGCGTTTCCCCCAAAAAAAGGGGTTTTTTTAAAAAACTTCAATTTTCCTCACCTCTTTTCCTACCCCCCCCCCCTGTCAAACTTTCCATGGATCATGGGGGAGGTTGGGGGGTTTTTTTACTTGACTTTCAATAATCTTTTTCTATAACATAATTTACGAATCATTTGGGTTTTCATACTGCTTTTGGGACGAAGAATAATTGTACCTCTTAAATAATTGCTAACTGAATGGAGAGTTTGAAGAGGCTCTACTGTAGAGTGGACCACCCTGCATATAGCTCAAGGGATGTATAAAACTTGCCCATTGTAATGTGTAAACACTAAAGATATGACACTTTGATACAATGAAAAGTAGTCTGTGTATCCAGAAAAGATGTATGAGTACTGTCAACACTGCTGCAGAGGTTGAAGGGTTGGAGGGTCTGCCTGTCAGTGCTCAGACCATACGTCGCACACTGCATCAAATTAGAGTGCAGAAGGAAGCCTCTTCTAAAGATGTTGCACAAAAAAGCCCGCAAACAGTTTGCTGAAGACAAGCAGATTAAGGGCATGGATTGGTGGAACCATGTTCTGGGTTCTGATGAGTACAAGATAAACTTATTTGGTTCAGATGGTGTCAAGCGTGTGTGGCAGCAAAAAGGCGAGGAGTATTGCTGCTGGATTTGGGGAGATACAGTTCTTTAAGGGAACCATGAATGCCAACCTGTGTTGGATTGGTGTGCATAGGGCCCACAAGTGGAGTTGATTCTAGGGGTCCACCATTTGAGCTTTTTATGGGCCCACCGGTGGAGTTTATTTTAGGGACCCACACTATAACTAATGTCAATCACTGTACAAAACTCCTCTACTTTTTCTAAGCTTTTCTGCCTCATCCAATGAAGTATATGCAGTTAAAAAACAACTCCAGGACTACCATAATCACGGGCCCACCTGGGGCTTTTCTCAATTCCTTGTGGGCCACCCAGCCTGATGCCAAATTTACTTAATACTGAAACAATGCATGATCCCCTCTCTTCAGAAACTAGGCTAAAGGCAGTATTCCAACATGATAATGACCCCAAAACACACCTCCAAAACGACCACCCCTTCTAAAACATGAGGAAAAGGTCGGGACGGGCCAAGCATGTCTCCAATCTAAACCTATTGAAAAAAATTTTGGGGGTTTATCCCAAACGAAAGGAGCAGAAGGCGTAAAAACCCCCAGCCCGGGGTGTCGCATGGAGGATGGAAAGGTTTTCCAGGGGCTGGACCTTTAAAGCTAAAAGTGACCTCCATCCCCAAGAGAGTTAATCATGCGGTAAATAAGGGGGCCACAAAAATATTGATATTTTTTGGGCACAATTTGTCCATTTTTACTTAAGGGTGTACTCACTTTTGTTTTCAGTGAGTTGACATTGATGGCTGTGTGTTGCATTATTTAGAGGTTTTCCCATTTATTGTTTGATAGCCCTTTTGGGCTAGGGTACCCCACGGGTATTGGAATGCGTGTATATATAAAAAGCCGCAACCACCAGTGCACCCGGGTTTCACATTGTTTTTTTCAAAAATTTTTTTTTTGTGCAAACTATAGTTGCATTTGGCAAAATTTTTTTTAATTTTATTAGGGAAGGGGTTCCTCCATTTTGGTCCTGCACCCCCCGCCCACCTCCACATTTGTTATTTTCATGCAGTATGCTTTTAAGTTATGTTTTTTTTTTTTTCTCTCTGTTATGGAGGCTTTTGACCCAAATGAAAGTCAAATTTGACGAAAGTGAGAGGAAAAATAGAGTGGGACCACCCCCGGAGATCCCTTGGTTGGCCGGGTGGTTTAAGCATTTTTTTGATCAAAACATGTGAACTAAAAACCCAAAATTTTTTTTTTCTGTATTGTAGATAGAAAAAATGTTTTTTAGATTTCCATTATGTTGGATACCCTTTTTAGTTGATGGTGTGCAACTGGAAAATGGAATGTTTATTATATATATAAAAATTTTAAGCGCAACCATGTCAGGGCACCCAGGTTCACATTGTTTTTCAAAATGTTTTTTGGGTGCAGAACTATACTTGCTTTTGGGCAATATTTGCTTTTAATTTTATACGGGGGGAAATGGATGCCCCCTTTTTTGGGTTCTCTTGCACCCCCCCCACCCCCACAGGTTGTTTATCAGAATGGTATGCTTGAAAGGTGGGTGCTTTTTTTTTTTTTTCTCTCGGATTATGGGGTCTGTTGACCAAAAAAAATCGAATTTGACTCGGAGAGGAAAAATAAGTAGACCACCCCCTTGAGACCCTTTTGGTAGCCGTGGGGGGCTTAAGAATTTTTTGATCAAAACATTGAACTAAGAATCTCAAAGTTTTTTTTCATGTATTGTAGAAAACATAAAATGCTTTTTAGAGGTTTCCATGTTTTGGTTGATCTTTTTTGAGGCACCCCAAATTTTTAAAATTTGTTAGGATTTTTCCACAGCTTTTTATTCATTCGGGTGCTGGCCATGCCCACTTCTAAAACCCGGGTGTCTTCGGCGCGCCCAGGAATGCGCTCAAACGGCTGTGAATACCCCCTTATACAAGGTTCATACTAATTGTTTTGCCCAAAGAAAAATTAAAAAAAAATTTACAAAAGTTGAGTGGTGTACCACTTTTTGTGAAAAATTTAGTATGTTGAGCGATTATTATCGCAAAGTGAAAGGGGCACGGTATTTACGTTATCGGATTTTTTAATCACGCGTAATTTGGGGGTTAAAATCTGTGCATAATCTATTAATATCGCACAAATTCGGCGCTTCCTGTCATTTTTGGGCGGCCAGCAAATCAGCTTACAGAATAGAGCAGTGGGTGAGAATTGTGTGTGCTACGTCATGACTTGGAAGTGTATGATATTGCGATTGTGCTGGAAAAATCACATGACCTCGTTTTAACATAGAACAGCGCCCTTTCCCTGTTCATCATCATGTGTGTCAGCATCTCATACAGTAAGGAACGTGTCGCTCTGCCTTCTGTCCAACACATCTCAGCTAACAGCTCAACGAAATTATTTCTATTTTTTCCCAGATGACAAGCCTCTACTTATTAGATTGTGATCCTTATAATTAGTTAATGTCAGAGATTTTGCAGACGTTAGTTATTTGGCAAGAATTTAAAAGGACATCTAACCGCTGTAAAGTCACGGAGGGGAGCCCGTTGGGCGAACAACAGACAAGCTCTATAAAGGATACTTGGTATGTACAGCCAATACTTTGTTTAGACCATAGCATTGGAAGATACGACTGCTGGAAGATGATGTACAGTAATGAACATGTGGAATCAATATGGGTAAATATACATGGGGGGAATCAGATAACAAAATAATACTAATAGGATAGGGGTCTGCTAATAAAAGCCCCAAATATACCAGAACCCCTCCGATGAAGTAGTACTCCTCATGCAAAAAGGAAGAGGCGGGCTAGATCATAAATGGAGTTATTAGTAGGGCGACTTTAACTATCCAGAGCATCAATTGTGAATCGAAGCTTAGTACTCACCATAAAGGAAACAGGTTTTGTTGTCAATAACTAATGATAATTAACCTTTCCAAATGGTGCATGAACCGACTGAGAAGAAAGGGCCCTTCTAGACCAAAAAATTAACAAATAGACCTGACAGAGTAGACAAAGGTTCAGGTTGAGTGGGGCACCTAGGGAATAGTGACCAGTATTAATAATAAATTTCCGGTTTATCCTACAATAATTTTTGTCAAGGGAGCCACAAAAACACTGAATTAATGGAAGGCAAATTTTATTCGGCTTAGGGAGGCCCTAAACCGTAATGACTGGGACAATGTGTTTAAAAAAAAGGCAGAACTAATAATAAATGGGATATTTTTTAAAAAAACATCCTAGCTAAACCACTGTATGAGAGGAACATACCATAAGGTTAATAAAAAACATTAAAACAGAGAAAAAAAAACCCAATGTGGAACAACATGGATGTAAAAGAGCAATAAAAAGTCAAAAAGAAAGCGTTTCACCTACTAAAAACGGAGGCAGAGAAGAGGCATAATGAAGCAATAGGGAAAAAAATAAAATGTGTAAAATAAAGATAAGTAAGCAAAGCTGGAGACAGAAAGACATAACGCTATAGAAAGTAACCACTAACCCCAAAATATTTTATAACTATATAAATAGTAAATAAGGATTAAAACAGAAAATGTCTGGCCCTTTGAAAATACTTGAGGGAGAGATAGTAGAGTGGCGATGAGTAAAAAGCAAATGAATTAAAGACCACTTTTTTTCTCCCACTGGTATTTTACCGAGGAGGATGACCTTCCTGTTGAACATAGATGATGTGGTAAACTCCAACTTAAAAGTTCTTGACTAACCCAGGAAGAAGTGCAATCTCCTCTTAGAAGATTCCAAAGAAAATAGACAAAGTCCCCAGGTCCAGATGCAATACACCCACTTGTCCTAAGAGAGTTAAATGATGTCATAGATAGAGGTCCCCTATTCTTAGATATTCATGGACTGTTTTTAATAACGGGGTAATGATGTCCCAAAGGATTAGGCGCATAGCGAAATGGTTGTGCCAAAGTACAAAAAGGGGTCAAAAATTGATCCAGAAACTATATGCCCAGTAATCATAAACCTCTGTATGTATGGTAAAATGTTTTGAATGTTATCGTCAGAGAAGCTATCTGGGATTATCGCACTGAAATAAATGTATATGACAACCTTTACAAGCATGGTTTCATGGAATGGATCGCTCCTGTCAGAAAAATCTCATCAGCTTCTGATGAGGAAGTCAGTGCTAGACTGGCATCGTGGGAGAGGCACAGGAAGACTACAAGTCTCTCCATGACCTCTCTCCTCCATACAATCTCGTGGCCCAAAGTTTTCCAGGTATCTGCCCCTCAAACTCAATCTCCGCTCCTCACAGGACCTTCTACCTCTGTGCTTCCCCCCTTTGAATCAGCTCCTCCCACCAAACCCGCGTCTACAAGACATCTCCTCGTGCTTTCACCGCCCCACACTGCTGTCTGTTAACCACTGCCGGCCAGACACATCCAGACGCATCTCTCTGCCCGCACTCTCCATACCAACTTCAAAAGAAAACCTGAAAACCCATTTTCTTCAGCTTGCCTTACAAACCTTCGACTAAACTTGTCACACCCTATACTTTCCCCCTCATACATGTCTGCCGCCCGCCCCCACCTTCCTGTCTCTCTTTCCCCCTCCTTGTAGATTGAAAGCCCTCCGGGTAGGGTCCTCTCTCCCTCGTCGTGGCCAATAGTCAATGATACAATTTATCTTTGGTACTCGTTTGTTGACCTTATGTATTGTTAGTGTAATACAGTCCCTTCATATGTACAAGCGCCCTGGAATCAATGGCGCTTTAAAATAAATAAAATTAATAATAATAATAATAATAATAATAAAATATATCAAGATTTATCTAAAAGGCATTTGGATACGGTGTCCACATAAAGGTATTTGGTAAATAATATGTAGAAAGCATGGACTGGTGGAAAAAGTGTGCAAGTGGTAAGTAACTGGCTCACTGATAGAAAACAAAGGGGTAGTAAATAACGGTACGAAAACTTCTGACTGGATCGTGCAGTAATCTATTGGGGTACCAACAAGGGTCAGTATTGGGGGCCTATCCTCTTTAAACATTTATCATTAATGATCTTACACAGGGAAAAACCACAGTATAATATCGATCTTTCAGGACATACTAAGCACTGTAAAGTAATCAACACGTTAGAGGATAATATGTTATAGCAAAGGGATCTTGATATGTTTGGAGGCCCCTGGGCAGAGGGAAATTGCAGATGATGTTAAAACACTGATAAATGCAGAGTTATTGCACATGGGGAGGAAAAATCCTTACATTAATACATGTTAAAATGGAAAAAGGCTGGTTAAATTAGGGACATGGTGATAAGGACATGGGAAGGCCTGGTTTACAGTAAAACTTAAATTGTAAGCATCCAGTGGTCGTCAGCCACAGCAGCCAAAGCAAATCGGATCATGGGGTTGCATTAAAGGGGCTTAAAAATATGCACATGATGGGAACATTATTCTCCCATTATAAAAGTCACATGTCAGACCAAACATTGGAATATTGTAGTTCTGTATACAGTTTGAGGGCACCAGTGGTCACAGGAAAGAACATTGTAGAGCTTGGAAACAGGTACAAAGGCTGGCAACAAAAATAATAAAAGGACTGGGTGTACTACAGTACACAAAAGATTGGCAAGATTAAGGTTTATTTTAAGTATTAGAGAAAAGACTGCTTCGAGGGGACATAATAAATTATTGTTTAAAATAATACATCAAACGGTCAATATAGAGATCTCTTCCCAAAGATATAATTTATACACAGGGCTGTATCAAGAACAAGGGGTGGCACCCTTTATTACGTCTTGGATGAACGAAAGTTTCTTCTACATAAAACAAAGAAAGTGAATCATATACTGAAAGAGGCAGTGACACTGGTTGAAATTCCTCCTGCATGAGGGACTTGTCATAGTGAATTCAATAAACTCGAGTTCAAAAAGGGTTTGATGCATTTCTGGATGCGTAAATAATAAAACAAGATACAGGTGACTAGGATTCAGGAGAGGGGTCAATGATCCGAGTGACTTTTTCTCTGATTGCCCGATAGGATTCAGGTAAGAAATTTATTCCCTAGAAATGAGGACAGGATTTGGCTTCTACCCTCATTGGGGGTTTTTTGCCTTCCTCTTGAACACACCTTAGCACAACAGGCAGAACTAGATTGGGACGCACTTGTCTTTATATTTTTAGTCCATACAAAACTATGAAACTATGAAACTAGTTGCCTTATATAAGGATACAGATCTTTTCTTCTACAAACTGCAGGTCTATTGTTAGGTTGCAAAACTCCACTTTTATTATCAGTATACATTTCAGATAGGGTGTTTGCTTTTTCAATTTTGCCCAGGTCCAGCTTTTTTGTTGGATATCGCCACCTGCAGTTAAAATTGAATACAGTCAATTTTGTAATTACGACTAGGTTGATAGTTCCAAAAAATACTTTTATAATCCCGTATACATTTTCAGATCCGTTTTTTTTCACTTTGCCTGCAGGCCCATCTGTGTTGATAAGAGCCACCCTTGCAGTTAAATTTGAAACCAGCAATTTTGTAGTCACCACAGTGAATTGATAGGTGCCAAAAAAATACCTTTTATTATCCCAGTATACATTTCATGACAGGTGTTTTTTTTCACTTTTTGGTCAGTCAAGCTTTTGTGATAAGATCTTACTTTGCTAGTTAAAATGTTGAATACAGCAATTTTGGTATACCCGCCACAGGTGAATTGATAGGTGCCAAAAAATAACCTTTTATTATCCGTATACATTTCAGATACGTGTTTTTTTCACTTTGGGCGCAGGCCAGCTTTGTTGATAGAGCTACCTTGCATTTAAAAATTTGAATCCAGCAATTTTGTTTTGATTTGAGGGATTTGAGAATAGCTGTGATTTGCCGTCTTTTAATAAGAGACTTTCCAAAACTCTTCCATACCTTCTCACATTTTTATCTTTCTGAACATGGAGCGAAATTCAGGTGGTAAGCGAGCAAAGAGGGGGGTAGGACATGGAGGTAGAGGTACGAGAGAAGGTGCTCCTTCCAGTGCTGGCGACAACACGCATGCCAGCGGATCGTCAGTTGCAGGACCGTCAGGCCTGTCATCGCTGGGTCAGGGCCCTGTGAATCTCAGTAACAAACAGCGTCGCCAATCTGTTCTTCAGTGGTTAATGCAACCTGCATCCAGCAGTCTTACCTCCTCGTCCTCCCAGTCACGGCCACAAATGTCGTCATCAGCATCATCAGCATCCGTCCAACATGAAGCAGCCCAAATGTCAACTCGTGTACCCACCACTGTGGATAATCCATTTTCTGAAGACCTCATTGATGACAAAATGCGGTTGGGGTCAGAAGGCATGTTAAAAGATCAAGAGGCCAAAGATGATGATTTTCTCTGCTCTGACGCCCAGTTACTGATGCCATCAGAGGAGGAGAAGGAAGCCAGTCAATCGGCAAAAATCCCGGGCGGTCGGCAACGCCTTGCAGTCCCTCTTGCTTGCAGCCCGCAGCTCCTGGATGCAGAATGCCAGGACGACGAAGTCACCTGTGTTGATGATGATGATGACGACATTGCGGATCCAACGTGGTTTTTCAGCAGAATTTGCTTGCGAGCGCTTCATCACTGGACGAGGAGGAAGACGATGGGTAGTGTCAGTACGGGTCCCACCTCAAAAAGGGAGAGGGCGGTCGCAGAAGTCCGCTGATATGATTCCGCCAGCCACGGTCAGCGGAAACCCCGCTCCTCGCTTATCGCCGTCAAAAAGGTCCAGGACCTCTCAAGCCTGGGCCTTCTTGAGCAAGCCTCTGATTCACCCAGCGATGTCATATGCCGCCTTTGCCTTAAACGCATAATTAAATGCAAGAACCTTATGTGGTTAACCAAAACCAACATGTCTATTCACATGCAGCGAATGCATGAGTTGAAATGGAGGCAACACTTGGTCAAAAAAGGCCAGACCGACGCCGGGCCCTCCAACCACTGTCACACCCTCTGTCTCCGCCTCCTCCTCCTCGCCACCACCAAGCGTTCCTCAGCTGCCCATGTCGCTCAGAGTCATGATCAGGGATCAGCCTCCGCTTCAGCCTCCACCGTCGCCCGAGTACCACCAGCACCACCAGAGACCCATCCTACCCCTTCTCCTTCCGCCAGTTTGACGACCTGCACGCCGTACAGCGGCCAGTCTAGCAGCCAGCCTCTGTCTTCCAGGTTTGGGAGCAGAAGAAACACTTTAACCCAAACCATTCCCAAAGCCAAAAGCCTGAATGTCGGCATTGCCATGGCTTTTGGCCTTGGAAATGTTGCCTTTCTTTCTGGTGGACACAGATGGGTCCCGCCACTTCATGGCCCTTGCCTGCCCCCAATACCAGATGCCGAGCAGGCATTTCTTTGCCAGAAAAGCCGCCCCTGCCCTGGCCAGCCACGTGTCATCTAAAATTTCAAGTGTGTTGTCTGCATCTGTGTCCGAAAAGTCCATCTGACCATCGACACATGGACTAGTAAGCACGGCCAAGGCCGCTATATCTCTGTGACAGCTCACTGGGTGAGCTGGGTGGATGTCTCTGGGGTGACGGTGGCTCTCAGGCTCAGCGCACGCTCTTCAAAACCGCAGGATGGTGCAGGGCTCTTTACCCAAGGTCCTCTGGTGGCATCACGTGCCCAGAGAAACCAGGCCGTGTTGAAATTAATCTGTCTTGGAGACCGTCCACACACAGGTCAGGAGCTGTGGACGGCTCTCCGCAACGAGACCGAGCGCTGGCTGGGTGACAAGAGCCTTGTGCCAGGAAGGTGGTGTGCGATAATAGTTGAAATCTGCTGGCCGCCTTTAAGATCGGTAGGCTGGAGCACATCCCTTGCCTGGCACATGTCATGAACCTCGTCGTCCAGAAATTTCTAAAGCGCTACCCGGGTCTGGATTGCATGCTAAGGAAGGCTCGAGGTCTGAGTTCGCACTTCCGGCGTTCGCACCCTGCTTCGTCCCGCCTGGCTGCGTTGCAGCGTCAGCTCGGCCTCCCCGTCAACCGTCTCATTGTTGACGTGGCAACACGCTGGAAATCCACCCTCCACATGCTCCAGCGATTGTGGCAGCAGCGCAATGCCATTACGCAGTACGAAGTGACACATGGCCTGACAAGCAGCAGTGCGGACCTCGGGGTGTTGAGCCACCGAGAGTGGAGGCAGGTGAAAGAGCTCTGCACCATCCTTGCCAGTTTTGAAGAAGCCACCAAAATGGTCAGTGCAGACGATGCCCTTGTCAGCATGAGTATTGTGGTTATCTTAGTTCTGGAACGATCGTTGGACACTCTGAAACAACAGGTCCCGCCATTGACAGAGGAGGAGACGGACACAGATGCGGACACGGAGCCTTTCTCTCCGTCAATCCACAAGGCCCGACAGTTTCACAATTTCATCGGTCTTCATTAGCAGTGGTTCGGGGTCCAGGCTAATGCAAGGCAGCGCATCAGCTCTCAGGGTGCATCATCTCAGGCAAGTCAGGGCTGTGTTGAAGCTGTGCCTGAGGAAAACGGAGGAGGAGGAGGAGGGGGGAGGTATTCCTAGCACCGACGTTACCGACGTCCCTGCCTTTGGAAAGGGTTGGGGGCGAATTTTAGGGGAGGA
>JAODAL010008029.1:87500-120856 GCA_025379985.1 Phyllomedusa bahiana | reverse complement strand
ATGTATCTCTTTTTTTAGTTGGCTGATTCAACTTCTCTCTGCTTTAAAAACCCTCTAGAAAAGCAGGGGTTTTTTCCCCCTCCCGCTGGGTAAACATCATCCCCCCTTCACTGTTCATGCTGGCTCCCGAGATCCCCCCCTCCCCCCCACACTCCCCGATTTCCCCCTTCCTGGGGCCTCCCCCCATCCCAGCTTATTTTTAAGAGGGGAAAACTTTCCCCAAAAGGTGAATTCACCCTTGGACGAGCACTGATCTCTTCCCCTTTCCACAGCGGGAAAGATTCGTTACATTTTGAATCCGGCTTTCTATAACTGCAAGATCCCCTTCTTTTCAGGAGAGTTGGCACTGAGACACAACGTTATGTTTTTTTTTGTAAATCGGGCTCCCGGGTTGTTTCTGCAGGGTGGGAGAGTAAAATTGCAAACGGCCCCTAACCCCCGAGTCGGGGCGGGAAATCGACACACAATTGGGGGGCCTTTTCCTGATTGTGGGAACCCTGCAGTGTTATTCGGGTTCTTCTGGCTGTGAAGGGGAAAAAATGTCCCGGTCCCTTACTCTTTTAAAAGGGCAGAAAAGCAAGCTCCGGAATAAAAGCCAAAGGGACCCAAAAAGGGAATGTAAATAAAGCTCTCAGTAGTGAAATGCAAAGAGGAGGGGTCCGACCAGCACTGGAGATCAGGGGTTAAAACCCGAAACAGAAGATAAGGAATACTGTGACAAAAGGAAAGCTTTGCTAATGCCCTCCAATTGCAAAGTTGCTTTTTTCACTTCCGCTTATTCTGAAGACCCTTTAATGTAATGTTTCAACCCCCTTTTAAACTATTTTAGATCTAATTTCTTTTTAAATAGGTGTAAAACAAACACCAGCAAAATTCCTTCGGATTTTTAAAAATTGAAAATTAACAGGGGGCCCGAGCTTTTTAGATTTTCTTAAAAACAGGACCTTGTCGTTTTGAAAATTTTCCAAAAAATTTGGGAAAGGGTCCCCTGAGAAAAAGGGCCAGTGATGGGGTAGAACTACAGAATAAAGGCCCGCCCGCTATTTTTTTTTGGGTTTTTTATTCATTTTCTTACCCGGGAAATGAACCTGATTTTCATCCTATATTATACCCAGACTGCACTCATATTCTGCCGGTGCATTTACTGTATACATACAATTTTCTTATCCTGTATGAACCTGGGATTTATTCCTGTATTAACCCAGAGCTCACTCACTATTCTGCCGGGGGCAGTCACGTGTAAAAACTTAAATTATCCTGAAACGATCCTGTTTTTACACCGTATTATACCCAGAGCTGCACTCATATTCCGGGGTGCACCCACTGTGTAAAATACTTTTAACTTACCCCCGTACTAAACCCGAGTTACATCCTAAAATTATACCCAAACTGCACTACATTCTGCGGGTTGCAGCCCACGTGAACAACTTTAAATTTACCCTGAACTGTTTCCTGAGTTAAAATCCTGTATTTACCCAGACTGCACTCACTATTCTGCTGGGGGCAGTAAACTGTGTACATACATTACTTATCCTGTACGGATCTGAGTTCCCACCCTGTATTATACCCCAGAGCTGCACTCACAAATTCTCCCGGTGCAGTACTGGGGTACATACATTACTTTTCCGAAACTGTTCCTGATTTACATCCTGTTTTATCCCCCCAAATAAACCCAGTGGAGTGTTACAGGGACACAACCAGCAAAACATTTTTCTCACGTATTGACAAGTAATATGTGAATATGATGTAGATTTTTTTTTTCCATTTTGGTTGCTTTTTTCATAAAAAGGGTTTTTATATTTTCCCCAAAGTACACGACTTTTTGGGCTTGTGTCTTTTGGATTTCCCCCCTTGTGAGCTTAAAATTCGAAAGGCAAAAGACGATTCCCTTACATTTCTTCTTCCAGGCGGCAAAAGGGGAGGTGTCAGTATTATCAGCAGCACCTGGAAAGTGTAAAGAAAGCTGGAACCCCCCCACCCCAGAGTACAAAAAGGTGAACCCATTATCCTTTCATGTATGACTTTTTTCATTGCCCTGTCAATGAAATTTCTAATTTTTTTTACCCCTTTTTCAGAAAGCAATAGAGCTATTTATGTCTTCCCAACTTTTTTGTAATGAGACAAAAATAACGTTGCCTTTGGTTCTCGGGGCGGGGTTTAAAAAAGTTTTAAGCCCAAAAAGCTGAAGGAAAGTGAGATTAGCCTGCCAAGCCAGGAGTTTTATTTCTCCACAATCACAGCTAGGACAAAAAGATTTTATATGTAATTTGTACTTGCACAGGGCAAAAAATAAAATAAAGCCAAAAATACTAGAAAAAAAAAAACTTTAGCAGTAATACTGTTTTTAACAAAAATACTCTTTTCTGATAAAAGTGTCCCTTTAATGTTTTCGACAATAGATTACCAAAGTTCTATGTAGACACTGAACAAGCAGGGAATGCAGGGAGATCTCAGCTTTGATGCCTGCAGAAGTTTAAATGCAGCTCTGAACTACAAAGTTATGCTCAATGTATTGGGGGAAAGGCTTGATGTCTATAGCCATATTTTTTTATTTTCCGTTTGCTGACTGAGGACTCCACATTGATGGGGTTGTCTCACCACACTGTTTCACTGAGCTACCAGCAGCTTTAGATTCTTGTTTCCCCCGTCTTTTCCCCTCATTGTGCTGTGGTGGTTCTTAGCAGGGTTAGAAAAACAGCTCCTTTCAAGCTCTTCTAATTGCACTGACATGGAGCAGGAGTTTATCTGTGACCCTTGAAGTTTTTGCTCAAAAAGAAAACAAAAGAAAGTATTTCCCTTTTGTTTGTTAGCGGAAAAAACATTCTTTCTCAAGCCTCTGGCTCTGTGTCCCACATATGGTGCGTCATTCCTTGCTCTCAAAAAACAAAGAAGAAGAAGGGGAGAGCAGGCGGGAACAGAGAAACCGTGTGCACTAAGAGAGATAAAATTTTCCCCACTCCCAACAAAGCAAACTAAAGCAATGTAATTGGAAAAAGGTTTTCATTTACCGTTCCCTGCATGTTGAAAGCTATTCTTTGTAGTGAGACAACCCCTTTAGGCACAGGTGGCTCCCAGCACCTCCTACTTCAGCAAAGCAAGCCGTTTTGAAAATAAGTATCAGGGAGATATCTTCTTCCCCCAAAAAATACAGTGCCAAAATAACAAGGGGTTTTGTTATGCTGAGCCTCGCTGCACGGGATCACGGCTGCTCTGTGCACATACGACGTATCAGTGCAACGTCTGTACGAGACGGGAGACACAAAGAAGAAGGATGTTACACAATGTCTGCCGGGAACCAGGACCAACAATCTCCGACTTCACAGAATCTTCCTCCAGCCCCCGCTCTGCGCTATCATATCGTAGTAAACAGCGCGTCTCCCCCAGCGTGAATGCAGTAGGAGGGGGGGGGGTGATCACCCGGGCGACTCTGACAGATCCACCCGCGGGGGAAAATCACGGGGTGACAACATCCACCCTCCCCCCCAACCATCAACAATCGACCTCAACAAACGGGCCGGGGGCCAAATTTAAACCAAGCAAATGGGTTTTTGAGAAAATTCCCGGCCAAGCAACCAAACAAACTAGAAAAACCAAACAGACCAAGCAACAAAACAAACAAAACCAATCAGGGTCGGCAACAAGGGCCTAGGAAAAAAATCAGAACCAGAGCAACCAATAACCAAAAGAAAACCCAAAAAAAAACTAGCAACCAATCAGAGCAAACACCAATCAGAGCACATAGACCCAATCAGACTAAGCAAAATCAGACTAAGGCAACCAATCAGAGCCAAAGCAACCAATCAGGCCCAAAAACAACCAATCAGAGCCCAAAACAACCAATCGGCAAATGCAACCAATCAACACAAGCAACCAATCAGACAATACAACCCAAAAGACACATAAACCCAAACAGACACATAGAACCAAAAACAGTACATAGCAACCCAAAATCACATAGCAACCAATCAGGGGTTTATTTCTTTTTTGCTTTTGAAAAAATAAGTGAGCTCTTTTGGTTTTGTGGGCTCTTATTGGGCACTTGTGCCCCCGTGGGTTGCTGGGGCTCTGTTGGTTCAAGACTCTTTTCGGACTATGTGCCTGATTGGTTACTTGAGCTTGGTTGGTTTTTAGGGCTGGTTGGTTTCTTGGCCTGGTTTTGGTTGCATGGCCTGGTTGGTTGCCTGGGCTCTGGTTGGTTCCCTTGGGCTCTGGTTGGTTTGGCCAGGGCGTGGCTTGATTGGTTGCCGGGGGGCCTTTTGGTTGGGCTTGACTGGTGCGTGGTCGATTTTCCGTGGGCTCTGATTGTTGCCGTGGGTCGGGGTTCGGGTATTGGTTGCCGTGGGCTCTGATTGGTTGCCGTGGCCGGGCGGGGACTGATTGGTTGCTGTGGGGCTCTATTGGTTGCTGTGGCTCTGTTTGGGTTTGCTGTGGGTTTTCTAGGTCTGGTTCCCTTATGGGGCTCTTTGACCTGGTTGGGGCCATGGGTTTGGGGATTTTTGGGTTTATTTTTTTGGTTTATGGAACAAGGACAGTCTTACTGCTAGGCAGTTTTCATACATGAGGCCAAATATCTGTGCTGCCAAATGGTGCAATTAGAAATAACTTTTCTCTGCTTCTCAATAACGGATGGATCCACAGTATTACAGGGAAACTAGCAATGACCCCAGTTTTAATGTACACACCCCAGTCCTATATATTATGACCACTTCCTACTTTCGACGTCAGCAGTGCATAACTCATGAAGGACATCACGTGTGGCGCTGGCTTGGTGAGTATATAAGGTGTGTGATAGGTTGTCTGCACACATCCCTCGATGCTGCCGTGGGTAAAAGGAGTGATTTACCAGAGTTGTATAGTTGTACAGTGCGCCGTTTGTGAATGCTTGGCAGCTGCTGTGGTGGAAGCATCGTGAGTGAACAACGTGATACAGATGGGAAATGCAGAGCCAGTGTTATTGCTGGGAGAGGTGAATGTCGACTAAGAAGATGCAGAAGGGTGGAGGACACGCTACAGGGGGCAGTCCACTGTCAAAATGACCATGCGGGGCCGGACGTGGGTCTAACACAACAGTGAATCCTACTGTGTATGGGGCCCCGGAGCAGATAGATGTCACTGCACCTCTGCTAACCCTACTGTGTGGGCCCGGAGCGACGATGTCACTGCACCTCTGAAACCCCTACTGTTTTTTGGGCCGGGCAGAGGATGTAAATTGCACCTCGCTAACCCTACTGGTATGGGGCCCGGAGCAGATGGAGTCACGCCCCTCGCACCCCTACGGGGAGGGGCCAAAGACGGATGTCCTGCACCTTGCAACCCCTACTGGGGGGGGCCGGACAGAGGTGTCACTGCACTCTGCTAACCCTACTGTGGGGGGCCCCCCGGCAGACAGAGTCACTGCACCTCTGCTAATCCTATGTTTTGGGGGCCACAGAGCAGACAGTGTACTGCCCCTCTGCTAACCACTTGTATGGGGCTCCGGAGCAATGGTTGTCACTGCACCTCTGCTAACCCTACTGTTTGGGGCCCAGAGCAGCAGATGCATGCACCCTGCAAATCCACGTGTAGGGGGCCACGGGCAGACAGATGTCCTGACCTCTGCTACCCTACGTGTATGGGGCCCCGAGCAGACAGGTCCTGCCCCTTGCTAACCCTACTGTTATGGTCCCCAGAGAGATAGAGTACTGCACCTTGCAACCCTACTGTGTAGGGGTCCCAGAGCAGACGTGTCACCACCTTCAAACCCCTACTTTTATGGGGCCCCAGAGCAGACGGATGTCAATGCACCTCGATAACCCTACTTTTTTGGGGCCCGGAAAGCAGATGGATGTCACTGCCCCTCTGCAAACCCTACGTGTAGGGGCCCCAGAGCAACGGATGTCATGCCCTTGAAACCCTACTGTGTGGGGGCCCCGGAGCAACGAATGTCCTGCACCTCTGAAAACCCTACTGTGTTGAGGCCCTGGAAACGGATGTCATGCACCTCTGCAAACCCCACTGTGTAGGGGCCCCCAAAGCGATGCTTCACACACCCTGCAAACCCATGGTTGGGGCCCCCGGACAAATGGATGTCACTGCACCTTGCCCCCCTACTGTGAGGGGGGCCCCGACAGGGGATGTCACTGCACCTTTGCAAACCCCTTCCTTTGTGTTTGGGGCCCCCCTAAGACCTCTGCTAATCATAAGGGTTGTCTTCTCGACGAGTCATTTTTTGCTTCATTAAACGGGGGGATGGACGTTGGCATTAATTGAGAACTTCAAAACACCCCAAACCACTAAACAAAAACTTTAATTTTTTTAAAATTTTTTTTATTCCTCCCTCATTTTAAAAGGGGAAAATTTCAAAAAATTTTTTATAAATTCACCTTCAACACTACCCCATAATCAATTTCTTCCTTTAACTCCCAACAAAATTTTAAAATTCAACCTTTTAAAATTAAATTCTAAACAAAACAAACCCAAAACCCCCACCCCAAAAAACCCCAATTGGTTTCCCCCTATTTTTCCAACCCCCCCTTGGAGCCCTGGATGGTGGGTTGGCTCAGGGCCCCCCCACAGCTGTGGACCCCCGGGATGGTGGTGTTGGCTCTTGGACCCTCCAGCAGCTGGGGGAGCCCGGGGGTGGGGGTGTTGGCTCTATGGGCCCTCCGGGTGGGGGCCCCGGGATGGTGGGTTTTGGTTTAAAGGCCCCCTCCGCAGCTGTGGGGGCCCCTGGATGTGGTTTTGGCTCTAAAACCCTCCAGCATGTGGGGGCCCCGGAAAGGGGTGTTGCTTCTGGGGACCCTCCACAGCGGGGGCCCCTGGATGGGGGGTTTTGGGCCAGGCCCTCCAGCAGTTGGGGGGGCCCTGGATGGGGCTGGCTCATGGACCCTCCAGCAGCGGGGGGGGGGGGGTTTTTTTTTTTTTTTTGGGGGATCCCCTGGTTGGTGGTGTTGGTCTATGGACCCCCCAAACAGGGGGGGGCCCCTGGATGGGGTGTTGGTCTATGGACCCCCCACAGTGGGGGAGCCCCGGTGGTGGTTTTTGTCCTATGGTCCTCAGCAGCTGTGGGAGCCCCGGGGTGGTGATGTTGCTCTATGGCCCCCCAGAGCTGGGGGGCCCCCGGATGGGGGGTTTTGCTCTATGGCCCTCCAGCAGTGTGGACCCCTGGATGGTGGTGTTGGCTCTTGACCCCTCCACAGTGTGGACCCCCTGGATGGTGGTTGGCTCTATGGCCCCTCCGCAGCTTGGACCCCCCTGGATGGGGGTGGGGCTTATGGCCCCTCCCAGGTGGGACCCCATGTTGGTGGGGGCTCTATGGCCCCTCCAGCGCGGGGGCCCCGGATGGTGGTTTTGGGCCCTTATGGACCCCCGCAGCTGTGGAAGCCCCTGGTGGTGGTGTTTTCTTTGGCCCCTCCACAGCTGTGGGGGCCCCGGGATGGGGTTTTTGTCTAGGCCCCTCCACATGTGGGAGCCCCTGGATGGGGGTTTTGGCTCTATGGTCCTCCAGCAGCTGTGGGGCCCTGGATGGTGGTGTTGGCTCTATGGCCCTCCAGCAGTGTGGACCCCTGGTTTGGGGTGTTGGCCTTGGCCCCCTCCACACTGTGGGAGCCCGGTGGTGGTGTTGGCTCTATGGACCCTCCAGAAACTGTGGAGCCCGGTGGGGGTTTTGGTCTTGGACCCCAGAAACTGGGGGGCCCTGGGGGTTGGTTTTGGCTCTTGGACTGTCCCAGAGTGTGGAGCCCCCTGGATGGTGGGGGGGCCTCTTGGACCTCAGAAAGGGGGGGCCCCCGGATGGTGGTTTTGGGTCTAGGACCCCCCCAGCACTGGGGGGCCCCCGGATGGGGGTGTTCCCTTTTGGACCCCCAACTTGGGAGCCAGGATGGGGTGTTGGTCTAGGGACCCTCCAGAAAACTGTGGGCCTTGGGATTGGTGGTGTTGGCTCTATGGACCTCCAGCGCTGGGGGGCCCCGGATGGTGGTTTTGGGCTTATGGACCCTCCAAGTGTGGGATCACTGGATGGTATTTTTGGCTCTATGGACCTCAGAATGGGGGGCCCCCCTGGATGGTGGTTTGGCTCTGGGGCTCCCCCACCTTTTTGGGCCCCCGGGAGGGTGGTGTTGGTCTATGGACTTCCAGCGCTTTGGGACCCCCCGGGATGGTGGTTTGGCTCTATAGACTCTCCAGGCATGTGGACCCCCTGGATGGTGGGTGTTGGCTCTATGGACCCCTGCAGCTGTGGGGCCCCTGGAGGGGGTTTTGGGCCTCTATGGACCCCCCAGCAGCTGGGGGGCCCCTGGATGGTGGTGTTGGCTCTATGACCCCCAGCATGTGGGCCCCTGGATGGTGGTGTTGGCTCGGACCCTCCAGCAGTGGGGGACCCCCCTGGATGGGGGTGTTGGCTTATGGCCCCTCCAGCAGCGTGGGGGCCCCGGGATGGTGGTTTTGGGTTATGGACCCTGCGGGCAGCTGGGGAGCCCCTGCTGGGGGGTTGGCTTAGGGGCCCCTCCACCCGGGGGGCCCCGGAGGGGGTGTTGGCTTAGGACCCTCCAGCACTGTGGACGTGGATGGAGGTGTTGGCTCTAGGCCCCTCCAGCACTGTGGGGCCCTGGATGGGGGTGTTGGTCTTGGACCCTGCGCAGCTTTTGGGAGCCGTGGCTGGTGGTTTTTGGCTCTAGGGCCCCTCCAGAGCTGGGGGACCCCCGGGATGGTGGTTTTGGCTCATGGACCCCCACCGTGATGGGTGCCCCTTTTGGGGGTTTTCTATACCCTCCACAACTTTTCCCCCTTTTTTATCTTTCCTCCAATTTTTTCCCTATTTTTCTCTATAAATCCACACTTCCCTATTTTTTTCTCTATACTCTCACACATTAAAAAAAAAAAAAAAACCCCTAAATTTTTTTTTATAAATCTCCCACTGGGGACCCCCTGGATGGTGGTGTTGGGGCTCTATGGCCCCTCCAGCACTGTTGGTCCCTGGGGTGGTGGGCTCTATGACCCCTCACAGCGTGGGACCCCTGGCTGGGGGTGTTGGCTCTTGGCCCCTCCAGCAGCTGTGGGATGCAGTTGGCTCCATATACCTGTGACAACCTCCCAGGACCTTACTGAGTAACTCCCAGCTGTCTAGATGCTTTCTGTGCTGCACACAGCAGATGCTCTGGATATCAGCTGGTCATAACAATGTGACTTGACGGTTTATAACAAGGTGGCCCACTGTAAAAAGTATGGGTGGGGAAATAAGAGCCATCAGGTCAACAAGAAAGGAGATGAAAAGCTTCACTGCAGCAGGTTGTACTGTGTTTTGGCGTCATCAGAGTAAAGTTAGCTTTACAAGTGGAGTTCCCCTTTAATCAGCAATATATATTCTGCCTTGCCTGAGCTCATCTCCGTCCTCATTTTACTACACAGCATTCATATTTTTTGATGGCTACGATGACACTGACATTCCGATCTTACGGGTGTCACATTTTTCCCACACAGGGACAGGAATTTCCTGGAGAAGCGCTGACATCTGATGTCCTTGAGAAATCCCAGTGCAGCAAGAAATATTCCCTAAGACGGACTCTGAAATAACATGGGATCTGCACAGAACATAGCTGTTATTCTAGGACATAGGGCAGCGGTCTTCAACATAGAAGTATACAGATTCCATAAAAACTCCCGCTACCAGTCTGTATCTAGGTCAGTGTACAGTGAGTAATATTCCTTATAGGCAGGTCTGTGATGTCATAAGATGCCTGTAATATCCCATAACAGTCTATATATCAGCAGGGCTGTGGAGTCGGCAAGCAGAAGCCCCGACTCCGACTCCTAAATTTCCCAAACCTCCGACTCCTAAATTTCCCAAACCTCCGACTCCTAAATTTCCCAAACCTCCGACTCCTAAATTTCCCAAACCTCCGACTCCTAAATTTCCCAAACCTCCGACTCCGACTCAAACAGGTCTGTAGCTATAGCAACCAGTGCTTGCAGCCTATCATCAGAGATCAAACAGGTCTGTAGCTATAGCAACCAGTGCTTGCAGCCTATCATCAGAGATCAAACAGGTCTGTAGCTATAGCGACCTGAGGAGCTGATGCAGCTCATACAAGAGGGGATATATAGGAATAGGTAGGTAGGTATGTGGTAATGGACACATATTACAAAGTGACTTGTTTTTGCCAGGGCTGTGGAGTCGGCAAACCAAAGCCCCGACTCCTCAATTTCCCAAACCTCCGACTCCCTCATACACGGCGCATGTTTAAGTAATTAAATTTTACGTAGTTAAATGGTAACATCCGGCTGTTTATCACCTTATGAATCAATAATCAAGCTACTTAGGTAGAACAGACACTGACAAGCAAAAGGGTAACAATGTTTTGATCTTTTGAACACCTGTGGTAGAGTTAAAGAAAAAGCTGTATTTGTATCCGAGTCCAGTCTGCACCAACATTGGGAATGTGTAGAAGAGACCTGGGATCAGATTTTGGTCAAGACCTGCTTGAATCTGATCCAGAGCCCAGAAGGATTCAGGCAGTATTGAAAACCAAAAGGTGGTTCCCAATACTAACAAAATAAAAAAATTAACATTTTGATTTTTAGGAGCAAAACAGTAACAATGCAGTTACAGGAAAGAATCTGCAGAACTAAGCAGAGGCTAAATACTTTCAAGTCACATTTATGTATAAGATCGGTGAGATGACCGTATATAAAATTACAGTAGCCCCATGTACAAAGCTGTAGTGGATGGAGATATATGGAGCCTGAAAGTCACAAGTTCAAACCATTGTTACCATTTTGCTTGTCAGTGTAAAAGATATTTATTGGATATGACTTTAGAACACAAAAAAATTGTAAATATGCAATAACACTGCAGGAACATTTGTGGAATCTCTGAATTTGTTCTGAGAAATAGTATCGCCTCCATCAGATCCTGCATACATGACCTCACGTCTGATCTCATTATTTCCAGGCTAGAGAACGGCCTCTCTACACTAACTTGGGGGCAAATCGGTGACCACAGGGGCAACATCTCTAACAATGTCAGGGTATAAAGGAATTGTCCGAGTCACAGTCAGGTCTGATGAATGGTTGATCGTCTACTTCTTTGAAAGCAGGTGAAACATTTTGCTGAAATCTGTTTGCCATGAGAGCAGAATCTTTTTCCCTGGGGCAGCGCTTTGCCTGCTCCATGTCATCAGTTACACTCCTCATGTGATGAGGCTGACGATATGGGAGCAGGAGCACTGGCCGGACCCAATTCCTCCTGCTCTTTGCATCGAACTAACTGGACCAACTTATTATATATTTTGGGAGTCGGAGTCGGGCCATTTTATGGCGACTCCTGCAAAATAGGCACCGACTCCGACTCCACAGCCCTGTAATATCAGTGTACATTGATATCTATAGAGTAATATTCCTCATAGGCAGGACTGTGATGTGATAGCAGGTCCTGTAATACCCCTTTTATTGCTACATCCCAAGTCCATGTATAAAATGATATCCTGTAGTTAGATCCTGTATATTGATATGGAATACTGAGTACTAAGCACTGCTCTGTGATATCATATGATGCCCTGTGTTCTTATACCTGTATAATACTATGATGCCCAGTTATATCTTAAATCAGTGGTTTGGCCTCATGGGCTCCAGTGTAAACGTTCAGCTGGGGTTTCCTCTGGGCAACGTCTGTTGACAGGTGCACCGCTGGCAATGTTACCTATAAACCTACATGGTTAGTAAATGAGGTGGTAAGGAACCTGTGCAATGCCTCCTAAATGGAACCTGTCACATTGAGCCTGCTATCTGATCTGCGGGCTCCATGTTAAAGAGCAGGGGGAGCAGAGCAGATGGATCTATTGTTCTGTGGAGAAAGATTCAGTAGAACTTGTATTTTATTCATTTAAATCCCTGCTTATTCTGGGTTAAGGAGTCCAGTGGGTGGAGTTATCAGTGATTGACAGCTATCTCTGTATACACAAGTGCTGTAAATCACTTATAATACCACCTACTGGACTCCTTAAAAAATAATAAGTAGTAAATTAAAAAAAAAAAAGAAAATAAAAATTCTACTAAATCTTTCCCCACAGAAATATAAATCTATATATTTCTGTGGGGAAAGATTTAGTAGAATTTGTATTTTTCGTTTCACATTTCCTGCTTATTATGGGTAAAGGAGTCCAGTAGATGGTTTTACCAGTGATTGACAGCCCTTGTTGTATGAGTGTATATATCTATATATACCATATTAGGCTGCTACACAGAAATCCGTGCTTGATCTGGATCTGCTTAAAGGGAACCTGTCAAATCAAAAAAGGTATCTGATGCAGCATGCTATAGAGCAGGAAGAGCTGAGCAGACTGATTTATTACTACTACTACTTTTATATATATATATATATAGATAGATATATATGATATAGATAGATATATAGATATTAGATAGATAGATATTATATATATATATATATATATATATATATATATATATATGAGATAAAATATATAGATATATAATATAAAGTAATGCAGATTCACATCAAGCAAATATTTCTATATAGCAGCCAAATAAGACAGTTAGATCTTTGGAGCGGCACATCATCTATGAAAATAATACTAAACAGTATCTAGGTCTCGAACAGTGAAATTTATTATCTTACACCGCGGTGTTCCAGGGCCCTAAAGGGTTTAACGTCTATGGCAGTAAACGTATTCGTTTAAGCATTGCTGGTCATCATGGGCGGTGAAAGGGTTGATGCTAGCAGTGTGCCAGACCTATCAGTCTGTTGTAGCAAATGTGTTGGTGCCAGTATACCTGGTGATCTAGGGCAGTGGAAGGGTCCCTGTTAATATTCCTGGTGGTCTAGGACAGTGAAGGGGTTATTATTAGCATACATTGTGGACTACAGCAGATAAAGGGGTTGTCCAGTCACATAAGTTACTCGACTCAGGCCAGGATGGAGTAAAATAGAAAAAAATAGAAAAAAAAAAAAAAAAAGTTACCCACACTCTCTGGACCATGACCGCTGTCCCTTCGATTCCCTCCTTGAGACTTCCGAGGCCAAATGTGGACATATTGGAGATGCTCGAGCTCCATTCACTAATTATGGACAGCGAGCATCTCCAGTGTGTGGGCAAGCGGCCACGGAACTGTAGAGGAATGGATACCAGTGCGCTTCAAAGTGTCAGGGGACCCACTAGGTAAGTATGATTGTTTTTTTTTCAATATATTACCTTTGCCCGGCCGTGATTACTTAGAATTTGATGTGGCTAGAAGCTCCTATAAGGCCTTTACAGTAAGAAATCTTAGTGGTCTAGGGGGATTAATGCAAACAGTGAGAGGTTAAGTGTAAGGCCATGTTCACACGGCTTATTTTGGGACGTTTCTCGGCCCGTATTTCGCGCCGTACTGCGCGAATTATGGCTGAAATCCATCCCAGTCATTACTGTAATACACAGTTCTCATAGAGAACTATGGATTCCGTCTCCATAGTGACATGTCAATTATTCACGGCCAGGATACGCGCCGTGGATAATGAATGTCTATGAGGCCGGCGAGCTGCCGCCCCCCCGCCCGCTGCACGGAGCCAGCGTAATTGCGGGCGAAATCCGTTCCGTAATTACGCCGTGAATAAGCCGTGTGAACATAGCCTAAGGATACTTGATGGTCTAGAGAAGTAAAGGGGTTAATACCAGAGTCACAGGTGGTCCATGGCAGTGAAAGGAGTGAATGCCAAAATCGCTGTTGGTCATGGGAAAATAGAAAGACCCCCTGCAAATATATACGGGCTTGTAAACAAATGAAACATTGGTGGCAGTTGTAGAGGTACAAGGGCAGGTACGAGGGTTTTCTATTTATCAGTTGATCATAAGATATAACCAGGGCCGGGACGACGGGTAGGCAGAGGTAGCGATTCCTAGGCTCCTACCTCTGCCTGTCCCAAAGGGGGCGCAGACAGGGGCCCCGAACCTCCCGGGCTCCAGGCCGCTGCCGTGGGCCTGGAGCGCCGGCGGTCTCTTTAGCTGTATGTGCGTCCGCTGGACGCACATACAGCGGCGTGCTTCTGCGGAGCAGAGAGCGAGCGCTCCCTGCTCCACAGACAGTGTCGGACCGGCTCCGGGTCCAACACAGCGGGGCCGCCGGGTCCTCATAGCGCTGAGGACCTGCCGCGGCCCCGTGCAGCTCAGCTGGCAGCGTCACGATGAAGTGATGTCATCGCGACGCTGCCTGTCCTCGGGCGCACAGTCCGCCCGAGGAGCTGCCGGAGGAGCGCGGGACTAAAGAGGACAGAAGAGGAGCGCGCGGCCGGGAAGCAGGTAAGGAGAGTATTAATATTGTTATTTTTACCTGTCTTAGTACCCCTATATACCTGCCTTAGCCCTTATATGCCTGCCTGAGTGCCCCTATATACCTGCCTGAGTGCCCCTATATACCTGCCTGAGTGCCCCTATATACCTGCCTGAGTGCCCCTATATACCTGCCTGAGTGCCCCTATATACCTGTCTGAGCCCCTATATACCTGCCTGCCTGAGCCCCTATATACCTGCCTGCCTGAGCCCCTATATGCCTGCCTGAGCCCCTATATGCCTGCCTGAGCCCCCTATATTCCTGCCTGTGTGCCCCTATATACCTGCATGAGCCCCTATAGCTATATACCTGTTTGTGTGCCCCTATATACCTGCCTGAGCCCCTATAGCTATATACCTGCCTCAGTGCCTCTATATACCTGCCTGAGAGTGCCCCTATATCTATATACCTGCCTGAGAGTGACCCTATATCTATATACCTGCCTGAGAGTGACCCTATATCTATATACCTGCCTGAGTGCCCTTATATTTATATACCTACCTGTCTAAGGGGCATATCTTATATCCTCCTTTGACAGAGGGCATATCTATATACCTGCCTAACTGATGGGGACCTATATATACACCTGTCTAATTGAGGGGACATATATACCTGTCTAACTGCAGGGACCTATATATACACCTGTCTAATTGAGGGGACATATATACCTGTCTAACTGCAGGGACCTATGTGGCTTCCTATCTGAGGGGAAGTATATACCTGTCTAACTGAGGGGACTTATATACCTATAAGTAAGGAGTTACTGGAAATGTGAGGATTCTAAGATATTTGTGTCCAAATCCTCGAGTATTGGTCGGGAGAAATCAGCATGAAGGTGTGAACCGGATGGAGAAGAGAAGGGAAGGTGAAGGACGCTGATCAGAAATGATGTCTCCTGTGAGTCACTAAATGTAACTGCAGTGTAATCACTTATATGTCTGCAGAGCCTACATACAACTAGTATCTACCACTATCTGGTCACTGTATGGCGGTGGTGTATGAAAATCAAGCCTGTGTACAGCTGATAGTCACATGTGGGGGTTGCGTTTGGCCCAGGGTCTGGCGGGAAATTATTTGATCTTTAAGTAGCAATAGTTTTGGGTCTTGGTTTTGTATGTTTTTTTAGTAACAATCATTCGTCTGGTAGATTTCCTCATGTATCGGTGGATTATTCGGTGACTGTTATTTAGGGGTATTACACTGTCATACGGAGGGGAGCGATTTTGAAAAAGCAAATTTGTCATTGTGCAGTGACTGCTGAGGAGATGGACGGGATCTATGTGGAATGTGCAGAAAATTTGTGACAGGACCTGGCGCAGGGGCGAGAGGAGTGTGTGTGTGTGTGTGTGTGTGTGTGTGTGTGTGGTGCAATTTTTTTGGGGAGCGAGGGGGGCGCCATTGGCTGTACTTGCCTAGGGCACCAAAATGTCTTGTCCCGGCCCTGGATATAACCCCAGGACCACAGCAATCGTTGGGTGCACCAAGTAGCAAGCATTTGCTTATCCTGCAGCGCCACCACAGGAGAAATGAAGCATTACACCGATCCCATTAAAATCAATGCGTCTTTGTGCTCCAGAAACCTTCTTTGTAGTTGATCTAATAGATAAAAATCCTGATCGTAGGTATCCCCTCATTAACTCCCTAATAGTATATGTTAAAGATTAAAGACTTCTGCTTGCGGTCACTGACCGGTAACCCTAATTTATATCCAGACACTAAAAAACCAACAGGTAATTCTCAGGGCTGAGGATTAAACACCAAAACTGTGTAGAGTCCTATAGCAGGAAAGCAAGCTACCGAGCTGCCACCGCGACCAGCAATGTGGGGGGTAGTGATACCAACACTAGCACTGAATTTATGCTCTGGCTATACAATGTGGCACATAGACTGAGCAGCCAGGGTGGCACAACACTGGTTGCCAGGAACGAGTGTAATCACACTGGCTACCAGCATGGTACAGCACTGACGACTCCACCAAAGGAGAAATCGGCATTGAGCGGCATGAAAACACAAGAAACAACCCAGCAAAACTGGAGCAACATATAATTGTCAAAATCCCCCAAAAATATTTTAATATTGCTAAACTCTGCTATTTATGTCATGAAATGAGAATCTTCCATGACGGCTATGCCATCACTTCATGACTGGTGGGGATCCGGCCTCTGGAAACCCCGGCAAATGTAAGAAAGAAGGGGCGCCACTGCCCACCAGAGCAGCCGGCTGAGCTGCAGGGGGCCCCATTCACATGTGGTTTTGTATAGTTGGGTGGTCATCAAAATGTGATAGGTGTGGGTCCCAGCCTCTGTGGCCCGCTCTTAGGGAGACATGTATGACTGGGTTTTTCACCCTTTTCTGGCCTACATTTCGCCAAAGTTAGCCGGCTACAGTGTCTAATACGCCTGATGAATGTGTTAGGCGCATTGTTCATAAGACTCAACACTTTCTAATGCGCCGAACATGAGGGGGCGTCCTGGGGGCGTCGCACCACACTCGTAATATTAGACACATATATGAATGTGGTTCGGCAAAACCAGGCGCATTACCGCTCGGCAGGGGCGTTGCTAGGGTCCTAAAACATCCGGGGCCCGGGCCCTTTGTGTTTTTCTGGGTAGGGCTGGGTTCACACACATTTTTTCCGCGCCTCATTGTGAACTGCGGATGTTTTTTTACAGAGAAAAACCTTGTGTTCCTGTCACTAATTTTCTGCACATCCCCCACAGATCCCGTCCATCTCCTCAGCAGTCACTGTACAGTAAAAATCACCAATGACAAATTTACTTTTTCCAAACTTCTCACCTTCATATGAATACCCCTAAACATCACCAAAACATCCAAACCCACACATGGAGCAAATCTACCAACAATGATTGTGACTAAAACCCTCCTACAAAACCAAGACCCCAAACTATTACTACTTAAGGCTCAAATAATCCTGCCAGACCCTGACCAAACGCGACCCCCACATGTGACTATCCACTGCACACAGGCCCTAGAGACATATATTACTGCCATACAGGGACCATATAGTGGTAGATACTAGTTGTATGTAGACTCGGGGAGACTCGGGGCAAAGGGGTTTTTATTCGGGGCCCGAGCCCTGAATAAAACAGCCTAGCGACGCCCCTGCCGCTCGGACGGCCAGACCTATGTCAATGTGCTCTGCCTGTGCCTGAGGAGTCGCAGTGGAGCTGGATTTGCTATTAGGGGAAAAAATGTCCAATATTTCTCAACTTCCACCAGTACAATAATAAAAAGTGATTTCTGATTATTATTAAACTATATAAAATTAATATGAAAATATATAATATTCCAAAAATATAAAAATATCTCCGATAAAATGTATTTAAAATGAATAGCATCTAAAATTAATAGAATCTAAAATGAATTTTACATTAAATAATCCACTGATGTTCAGATTATTTTTATTTTTACTACATTAAATTTGAAATGTATTTTTGCTGCTCTCACCCTTTATTCTACATACAGCAGGAACCCAGCAAAAGCACAGGTATTGCTGGACCTGTGGTCCCTCCAAGCAGGATCAGTCCCCAAAGTTTCTATTCACGACATGCTATAAATTCTCTTATTTCCAGCCCTTCGTAGCCTTTACATGTTTGGGGCATTACTTATGCGCCTAAGTTCCATAATGCGCCAAACACACAGGCGAGGGGCAGGAACTTTAGACACCATTTATAATCGCACAAAAACCACTTTCATACATCAGGCGCATTATACACCGAAAACCGTCTGTAAATCCGGCTGAAAAACCTGACCGTGGGGACAAGCCCTTAGTGTCTATGATGGCAAATGCCCTTTAACTGTATTCACATCGATCTAATTCCTCAGATGTCATGGTCACTAGTGAATGCAATCCCAGCGGCTGCAGTTGAGTGTTGGCTATGTAACAGAATTGGACATCGCTCCTGAATCTGGGCAATATTTCCCTTCCCACATCCACCATGAGTGTATGGTGGATGTCACTAAGGGGTCAATACAATAAAATGTAATTTAAGTTTAGGACCCTTACAAGTACATACTGAACCCCTAAGGTGGGATTCACGCAGGGTACAGTGGCGCGTACCTGTCCAGTGCATACTTCCAACAGGGCTCCCATTCACACTTGCGCCAGCATGTCTCTTGTTTTTACGCATACAGTCCCTGACAGAAGTTCTGTCCTTATCATTTTGTGGAACCAAAGCTTATAACCTGTTAAAAATCATCCATTGGTTTAGAAAATGACCTCATATGAAAGCGAAACCCTCCCAAATGAGTTTTTTTTTTTAACGAAAAGAAATTTGCTTCACTGCTGAAATATTGATCATGTAAGGAACACAGAAAGGTCAGATTTTGGCAAGACAAAAGTTTTGTCGCCTTGTCATATAATGCACTCAATCCTAGTTTACAGCCTCACCTGTGCTCACTGATTGGTCGGTTAATTAGTGGGTGTGTATGAAAAGAACTCCAGCCCCCCAGACCTTCACTTGAACTGCAACTTGACCTCTGACAACATGCCAAAAATCCACCCTGCGACCAACCCAAACCACTGCAAGGGGGCTGCACCTTTAATGTGTCTCAGTGTCAAGTACAAAGAATTAAGAAAAGATTTGAAGAGACTGGAGATGTTTTTGACAAGCCCAGGTCCGGCAGACCCCGCAAGACAACTGCTCAGGAGGAATCAAAAGCCAGCCCCCCTTCCACTTCAGCACAGCTCCAACAGGCCTGGTCCCCTCAAGTCCCTATGTCAACTAGAACAGTCTGTAGGATTCTGTCTCGAAATGGCCTCCATGGTCGAATCAGTGCCCAGAAGCCGGCACCTAACAAAAGGCAATTAAAAAACCGTGAGGCATTTGCCAAGGCCCACAGCCTGCTAAACGGATGGACGCTGGAAAAGTGGCAGAAGGTGGATTTCTCAGATGAATCTTCAGTTGAATTACACCACAGCCGCTGCAAATACTGCAGGAGACCTACTGGAGCCCGTATGGATCCAAGATACACCCAGAAAACAGTTAAGTTTGGTGGTGTAAAGATCATGGTCTAGAGTTACATTCAGTATGGGGATGTGCGAAACATTTGCAAGGTGGAAGGCAATATCAATAGCCTAAAATATCAAGAAGTATTAGCTACCTCTTACATTCCCTATCATAAAAAGGAGTCACATTTTGCAGCAGGATGGTGCTCCATCTTATACATCCATCTCTACATCAAAGTTCCTCAAGGCAAAGATGATCAAGATGCTCCAGGACTGGCCAGCCCAGTCACCAGACATGAGGTGCTCCAGGACTGGCCAGCCCAGTCACCAGACATGAGGCCCAGGACTGCCAGCCCAGTCACCAGACATGAGGTGCTCCAGGACTGGCCAGCCCAGTCACCAGACAGGAGGTGCTCCAGGAATGGCCAGCCCAGACACAAGAAATGAGGTGCTCCAGGAATGGCCAGCCCCGACACCAGACATGAGGTGCACCAGGACTGGCCAGCCCAGTCACCAGACATGAGGTGCTCCAGGACTTGCCAGCCCAGTCACCAGACATGAGGTGCTCCAGGACTGGCCCGCCCAGTCCACAGACATGAGGAGCTCCAGGACTGGCCAGCACTGTCCCCAGACTGTATGTGCTCCAGGACTGGCCAGCCCAGTCACCAGACATGAGGTGCTCCAGGACTGGGGCCAGGGCCCAGGCGCCACACACCAGACATGAGGTGCTCCAGGACATGGCCCAGCCCCAGTCACCAGACATGAGGTGCTCACAGGACTGGCCAGCCCAGTCACCAGACATGAGGTGCTCCAGGACTGGCCAGTCCAGTCACCAGACATGAGGTGCTCCAGGACTGGCCAGCCCAGTCACCAGACATGAGGTGCTCCAGGACTGGCCAGCCCAGTCACCAGACATGAGGTGCTCCAGGACTGGCCAGCCCTGACCCCAGACATGAGGTGCTCCAGGACTGGCCAGCCCAGTCACCAGACATGAGGTGCTCCAGGACTGGCCAGCACAGTCACCAGACATGAGGTGCTCCAGGACTGGACCAGCACCAGTCACCCAGACCATGAGAGTGCTCCAGGACTAGCCAGCCCAGTCACCAGACATGAGGTGCTCCAGGACTGGCCAGCCCAGTCACCAGACATGAGGTGCTCCAGAACTGGCCAGCCCAGTCACCAGACATGAGGTGCTCCAGGACTGGCCAACCCAGTCACCAGACATGAGGTGCTCCAGGACTAGCCAGCCCAGTCACCAGACATGATGTGCTCCAGGACTGGCCAGCCCAGTCACCGGACATGATCTTCATTGAGCATGTTTGGGGTAGGATAAAAGAGGAAGCTCCGAAGACAAAACCAAAGAATCTTGACGAACTCTGGGAGACATGTAAGACTGCATTCTCTGCTATTCCTGATGTCTTCATCAATAAATTGTATGACTCATTGGCGAAATGCATGGATGCCGTCCTTCAAGCTCATGGAAGTCACATAAAATATTAAATATGGCTCTAATAGCACCACAACGTCATTCACCAATGTTATGAAACATATCCTTGCATTTGAAGTGAATTATTTGTTTGATTTTCACATTATTTTCTGTGGGCGACAAAACTTTTGTCTTGCCAAAATCTGACCTTTCTGTGTTCCTTAAATGATCAATATTTCAGCAGTGAAGCAAATTAATTTTTGTTACCAAAACCTCATTTGGGAGGGTTTCAGCTTGCATAGGAGTAATTCCTAAAACCAATGGATGAATTTTAAGTCAGGTTATAAGCTTTGGTTCCCACAACATGGATAAGCGACAGAACTTCTGTCAGGGACTGTAGTACGTGCAATGGAATACATCGGAAAATCATAGCACTCAATTACGCCCCCCAAATACGCCGTCTGTACATACCCTGAAGGGTTCAGGCGTGTGCTATGTACGGCCAGTATACGGCTCGCCAGGCCATCAGCAATGTCCTGCCATATATGCACAGGGGGGCCAATGTGACCCACAGTACAGCATTCACCACAAGCCTTCCATACATGACTACATGGTGATATCCATATAACAAGACACTGATGACAAAGGTTTCTGCTGTGCATCAACTCTGTCCTGGAGGCAGTGACAACATTCACTCCCAAAACACTTAAAGCGAACCCGTCACACTGAACATGGGGTCAGATCTGCAGGAGGCAGGTTACAGAGCAGGAAGAGCCGAGAAGACTGATATATCGCTTCATAGGAAAATATTCAGCAGAATTCGTCATTTACTGAAATATATTCCTGCTCATTCTGGGATCAGGAGTCCAGGGGGCGGTCCCACCAAGAAGAGGGATGCTGTCAATCATTCAACACGTCCACCCCAAGGCATATTCCACTGAATCTCTCCCCACAGCTTCACCTGTTCTATAACTTGATACAAACTGTTACAAAATAGATATTCCTTGTACATTCTGGGATCAGTAGTCACATGGGGGCAGATCACAAGAAGCAATGGGGCTAGTCATTATCATTCAGTACACGTACACCAGAGGCATATTCCACGAGATCTCTCTTTCCCATCCGCGTCACCTGTTACTTAACATGTACATATAACTGTCACCAAATATCAGAACCCGTTTATCTTGATACATCGTGCAGTATATAGTAGTTATATTCTTGTACATAAGGGCATATTTAGTACTTAATTCTTGTACATCGGCAGTATATAGAGATAGACTATGAGGTCCCGAGGGCAGTATTAGTAGTTTTCTTCGTACATCGGGCAGTATATATATTATATTCTTAGTAAATAGGGCAATATTCAGTATTAAACTTCGTACATAGGGCAGTATTATAGTAGTTATATTCTTGTACATAGGGAGCAGTATTATAGTAGTTATATTCTTGTACATAGGAGCAGTATTATAGTAGTTATATTCTTGTACATAGGGAGCAGTATTATAGTAGTTATATTCTTGTACATAGGGGCAGGAATAATAGTAGTATTTATATTCTTCTACATATGGGGCAGTATTATAGTAGTTATATTCTTGTACATAGGAGCAGTATTATAGTAGTTATATTCTTGTACATAGGAGCAGTATTATAGTAGTTATATTCTTGTACATAGGGGCAGTATTATAGTAGTTATATTCTTGTACATAGGAGCAGTATTATAGTAGTTATATTCTTTTTCATAGGGGCAGTATTATAGTAGTTATATTCTTGTACCTCAAGGGCAGTATTATAGTAGTTATATTCTTGTACATAGGGGCAGTATTAAAGATAGTTATATTCTTGTACATAGGACAGTATATTATAGTAGTTATATTCTGTACATAGGAGCAGTATTATAGTAGTATTATATTCTTGTACATAGGGGCATATTATAGTAAGTTATTCTTGTACATAGGAGGCAGTATTATAGTAGTTATATCTTGTACAATGGGCAGTATTATAGTAATTATATTCTTGTACATAGGGGCAGTAGTATAGTAGTTATATTCTTGTACATAGGGGGAAGTATTATAGTATTTATATTTTGTACATAGGACGTATTATATAGTATATTCTTGTCATAGGATATTAAGTATCATTCTTGTACATAGGGCAGTATTATAGTAGTTATATTCTTGTACATAGGGCAGTATTACAGTAGTTATATTCTTGTACATAGGGGGCAGTATTATAGTATTTAGATTCTTGTACATAAGGGCACTATTATAGTAATTATATTCTTGTACATAGGGGACAGTATTATAGTAGTTTATTTCTTGTACATAGGGGTAGTATTATAGTAGTTCTATTCTTGTAACATAGGGGGTAGTATTATAGTAGTTATATTCTTGTACATGGGGGCAGTATTATAGTAGTTATATTCTTGTACATAGGAGTACTATTATAGTAGTTATATTCTTGTACATAGGGGCACTATTATAGTAGTCATATTCTGTACATAGGGGCAGTATTATAGTAGTTAATACATTTGTTAATCTAATAGGAGCAAAAGTAATTCATAGTATTAATATTTCTTGTACATAGGGGGCAGTATTATAGTAGTTATATTCTTGTACATAGGAGGCTGTATTATAGTAGTTGTATTTCTGTACATAAGGGGCAGTTTTATTGCAGTTATATTGCTGTATATATGTGCAGTAATATAGTAGTTGGATAAAACAGTAGTTAAGTCATCATGATGATACATGGACTGCAAAAGCCTACACTTCTGAAAGTCAGAAATTAGACTCTCCCACAGTCAAAGAGGAAACAATACGAGAAATAGATCCTATATAACAGGAAGCTGAGTTAATTAAATGTCCTGATTTAAAAAACACTTCTCCTTCTAGGGGGGTTACCATGAAATTCACAATTAAAGTTTGTTGTTCTGTCTTTGTTCCCATTTAATATCTGCACTGTGTGATCTACATGATGTCAGGACAGATCAGACACAATATTCCAATAATCTGCGCTCTCTTGGACCATATTGTTAACATTTCTATTCAGTGGCTTTAAACATGATGAGAAAACATGGCTACTTTCGCTTAGGACTAGCGCCACACGTGTCAATGGCTGTGACTGGTATTGCAGCTTCAATACAATGACGCAAAAGGGGGTGAGCTGTAATTTCACACATAATCTGTTCACATGTGGGGTCCTGAAAACTATAGTCATCCTATATCCCCCTCTCTTCAGGCTAATCAGCTGGTGGTAACCTGCAGCGCCCACACTACTTACGTTATACAGATCCGCAGCCAGCTTCTCAATGTATTGCTTCAGTTTATCCGCAGTTTTCAGGCCGTCCTGGAAGAAACTGAGATGAGAGGCGACTATTACCCAAGGTCATTGGATGGCGCCACAGGTGCATCATATGTACAACCTGGGAGAAGCGCTTCTGGCTTCCGACTGCTATTAATTTACATAATAATACCAATGGCGCGGGACTGGCACCACAGAGATCTCACTCACTTGCACTGCGCGTGGTAATACTTGATCAGATTCTGCAGGAGGTCCACACCCTTCTTTGTCTTGATTTCATTGACTTTAATAAGATACTGTTACAAGACAAATATAGCGGTTAGTAGATAATTACACGTTGCATGTGCGGGGTGTTTGGCGCCGTGTATCAGTGCAGGGGGTGAGCGCATAATTAACTAATCATGCCTTATCTTGTACTAACATACAATTATGTAGAAAGAAAACCTGATGTTACTGCAGTGTGCTCTATTCATCTGCCAGTATGTACCTGTACGATATCGCAGGGGCCAAAACCTTAACAAAAGACAAAAACCAATAGGGGGTACGGTGCCATTTTTTAAAGTCTCAGTTTCAGTCTTGTGCTCACGTGGATAGTATGGAAAAAAAAAAAAAAAAATCCCCCCTACCCTGAAACAGCACCACTCTTGTGTTGAGGCGGAATCTGGTATTGCACCACAGCCCCATTCAATACCCCACATGGCAAGGACTCCATTTCTGCATAGCAAGTTCTTAGTTTAACCCCCTAAAGAGAATCTGTCCTTGCTAAGGGCAGCACAAGCTAGTGTCAGACCTGCTGTTTCCTGCGCTGTGTCCCTTATTCTGTAAGATGCTGGAGTTTTAGAGTATTTAATGTTCAAATCTGCAGTTTTCAGCTAGAAAAGAGTCATGAAAAGAGTCAGTTTTTCATGCCCCGCCCATCTGAGGCTAGCCCCGCCCACCTCAACTGATAAACCTATTACTTTGAATAGGAAGAAACGTGTGAATAACTGTCAGTGGGTGGGGCTAGTCTTTGGTGGGCGGAGCTAACACCTGCTCATGAATAAGATTTGAGGGGTAAATGCTCTGAAACTGCTGCATCTTACAGAATAAGGGACACAGCGCTGGAAACAGCAGGTCTGACACTAGCTTGAGCTGTCCTCAGCAAGGGGGGCAGAACCTATGTGACAGGTTTCCTTTAAGCCGAACGCCTGAAAAGTAGTTAACAACAAGAACATTTTTTTTAGTTTTTGCCTCCTTGCGTTTCAACAGTTGTACCTTTTTTATTTTTTCAATGACGCTGTTGGATGAGGCCTCGTTTTATTCGAGACAAGTTGTACTTTATGGGGGAAAAGTTTAAGTTCACTTATAAATAATTGCAGAATTTTGTTTTACATTTTTAATTTTTAATGGTTTTTCTTTTTCTTTTACACCATTCACAATTCACACTTAACTTGTTAGATTAATTCTACAGGATATTACGGTCGTGTGGGTACCTAATATGTGTAGGTTTTCTTCTGTGTGTAATGTATGCACAATTATTTTTTATTAAATATTTATTTTTATATTTTATTTTTATTATTTTTTTTTTTACACTTTGTGTTTTTTACTTTTTTTTAAATCCCATGAAGGGAGAACTGTTACTTTTTTTTTTTTTTAACACTTGGTAAAGTATTAGCATATTCATATATGCTAATACATTATAATCTGTGTATCATCAGCCTGATACAGGCAATGATCAGGACAGCACACAGTGTGCCCTGATCACTGGCTTGTTACACAGAGAGCCCTGGGGCTACTCTAGGTCCCCAGGGCTGATTGTGCAGCCATTCACCAAGCTCTGTCAGGTCACCGGGTGCCTGATCACCCGACAGAGCAGGGAAACCCTTTGATTGCGCTGCGGTGACGAACCACGGCAATTAAAGGGTTAACGTACCGGGGAGCAGAGGTTTCCCTGCTCCCCGGTGATTGCAGGAGCTGCGCTGGAATCAGTGCTGTGCAGTACAGCCCCGTTCTCAGTGCTGCTGCGGCGCCCGGAGCCGCAAACTACGATGTCTGCAGCAACGGCTAAAGACGGCGCTGCAGACGAACGACCCGCACCAGCCGACGTCAAAAGATGGTGCATGGTCGTTAAGGAGTTAAACCAACTGTGATAACATCATATGGTCGCGCAGATGTCATCAGACTTATTTTCAGGACACAGATCAAGAACGTAGATGGCTGCAGGAATTTGATCATGACGCACATATTTATCTTTGCTAAATTATTCATAATCTGAAATCTACTGTTATAGGAGAAGACTTATCAAGGGTCTGCAGAACCACAGTTGTGTCACATTATTATAACCACTTCCTATCTTCGATGTCGGCAGCACGTAATCACGTGTGGTGCGCTGGCTTGGTGGGTAGATAAGGTATGTAATAGGCTGTCTGTACACATATCTCTTGTTGCTGTCATAGATAAAAAGGAGCGCTTTATCAGAGTTGTGAAAAGGGATTTTTATCGGCTTCTGGGCGCAGGGGGCTGGTGTTTCGGAAACTGTGCAGATTGTGACCTGTTTGCGACTGCTGTGGTGAAAGTATTGTGAGTGGAAAAACCTGCCAAAATGACCCGAAGGGCGACCAGACGTGTGTCTAACAGCAAACCTAATGTGTAAGGGGGCCCCGAGCAAAAACGGTCACTGCCCTCTGCAAACCCACGTTTTTGGGAGCGACATGTCACTGCACCTCTGCAAACCAACGGTAGGGGCCCGAGCAGACGGATGTCACTGCCCCCTCTGCTAACCCTCTGGTTGGGGGCCCGGGGAGCCCCCGGGTCCCGCGCCTCGCAACCCTACTGTGGGGGGGCCCCAGCAGACGGATGTCACTGACCTCTGCAAACCCCACGTTATGGGGCCCGGAGCGGGGACGGTGTCACTGCACCTCCCAAACCCCCATTTAAGGGGGGGTGTATGCCCCCGGTCCCTAGCATCCCCCGGGAATGCACTGCACCTCTCCCAACCCTCCCCTTTGAAAGGGCCCGGACAACGGATGTCACTCACCTCCCCAACCCTACTGTGTATGGGCCCGGACAGACGGTTTCACTCCCCTCGCAAACCCCTACGTGTTGGGGCCCCCGGAGCAAAGGGATGTCACTGCCCCTCGCAACCCACTGTTAAGGGGCCCCCGGAGCAGAGGGATTAAAACTGCCCCTCTGCTAACCCTACGTGTAGGGGGCCCCGGGCAAGGGATTCACCACCTCAGCTAACCCTACTGTGTAGGGGGCCCCGGAGCAGACGGATTCACTGCACCTCGCTAACCCTACTGTGTATGGGGCCCCGGAGCGGGAGGGATTCACCTCACCTCTGTTTAACCCCCTTGTATGTGGCCCCGAGCGCGGATTCACTCACCTCTGCTAACCCTACTGTGTAGGGGGCCCGGGAGCAGAAAATTTCACTGCACCTCTGCTAACCCTACTGTTATGGGGCCCGGACAGGGGGAGCACTCACCCTGCTAACCCTATGTTTTGGGGGCTCTGGAGCAGCGATGCAGCACCTCTGCTAACCCTACTGGGTATGGGGTCCCCGGAGCAGCTATTCACAGCACCTCTGCTAACCCTACTGTGAATGGGGCACCGGAGCAGATGATGTCACTGCACCCGCTAACCCTACTTTATGGGGCCCCGGAGCAACGGATGTCACGCACCTTTTGCTAACCCTACTGTTATGGGGCCCCGGAGCAGACTGATGTCACTGCACCTCCTGCAACCCTATTTGGGTTGGGGGCCCAAAACAGACGGATGTCACGCACCTCGCTAACCTATGTGTATGGGCCGGAGCAACGGATGTCACTGCACCTCTGCAACCCTACGGGTTATGGGCCCGGAAGCAGACGGATGTCACTCCCCTTGCAAAACCCTACTGAGGGGGCCCTGACAACGATTTCACTGCACCCTGCAACCCCTACTGTATTGGGGCCCGGGCGACGGATTCACGCACCTCTGCAAACCCCCTATGTGTAGGGGGCTCTGGAGCAACCGAATTCACTCACCTCTGCTAACCCTATTTGTTATGGGGCCCCCCCGGGAGAGACAAAATGTCACTGCACCTCTGCTAACCCTACGGTAGGGGGGCCCCGGGCAACTGATGTCACTGCACCTCTGCTAACCCTACTGGTTGGGGCCCTGGAGCAGACGGAGTCCTGAAACCTCTGAAAAACCCACTGTGAAGGGCCCCCCAAGCAGACGGATGTCACGCACCTCTGCTAACCCTACGAAAGGGGCCCCGAGCAACGGGTCACTGCCCTCGTAACCCACTGTGTAGGGGGCCCCGGGCGACATGCACTACCTCTCTAACCCTACTGTGTAGGGGCCCGGCAGACATGTCACTAAACCTCGCTAACCCACTGTGAAGGGGGCCAACAGACGGATGTCCCACCTCTGCTAATCCTACGTAAAAGGGGCCGGAGAGACGGATGCCCTCCCACCTCTGCTAACCCTCTGTGTATGGGGCCCGGAGCAAGGATGTCACATTGGGCAAAAAAGGAAAAAATTTTCCACATAGTTCAGAAATAGACTCTGGTGTTTGGGCAAAGGTTTTTCTGCCCAAATAGTCACATTTTCTGCTTTAGAAACAGATGGATTTTGGGGCAGTCAGGTTTTAAAACGTCAGAGAACAAATACCCTGCAACTATTGCTGGCAGAACACAAAGTGGTGGCAGCGTTATGCTCTGGAGGATGTTTTTGTGGCATTCTTTGGACCATTTATCCATGTGGAAGGTGCTCTCACCCATTTTGGGTATGGATCCATCCTAGCAGATCATTAACCCATACATGCGGATTGTCTTCCATTGGGTGCATGGGATCTTCCAGCAAGACAATGCAATGCGACGTGTCACACGACTAGAAATGTCCAACATTGGTTGGAAGAGCAGGACCAAGATATCCCAGTACTACCCTGACCCCAGATTTGAACCCACTTGAGCCTGTGTGGGAGCTCCTGGATGGTGGTGTTGGCTCTTGGACCCCAGCGCTGTGGGGAAACCCCTGGATGGTGGGTTGGCTCTATGGCCCCTCCAGCCTGTGGGGGCCCCCCCGGTGGGGGTTTGGCTCTATGGCCCCTCCCGCAGCTGTGGACCCCCGGATGGTGGGGTTGTTGGGGGCCCCTTTTGGACCTCCAGCCCAGCTGTGGGTTTCCCCCCTGGTGGTGGTTGGCCTATGGGGCCCTCCAGCAGTGTGGGAGCCCCTGGATGGGGGGTTGGCTCTATGGCCCCCCCCAGCAGCTGTGGGAGCCCCCTTGGTTTTGGGGTTGTTGCCCTTGGCCCCCCTCCCGCAGCTGTGGGAGCCCCTGGGGGTGGGGTTGGCTCTATGGACCCTCCACAGCTTTTGGGGGAGCCCCGGTTTTTGGGGGGTGTGGGCTCATGGCCTCCCGCAGCGTGGGCCCCTATGGTGGTGTTGGTCTTTGGGCCCCCACCTGTGGGATGAAATCAGCTCCAGATACTATACAACCTCCCCGGGCCTTTCTGAGTCACTCCCAGTTCTTCTAGCTGCTGTCTGGGCTGCACACACTGGTTACTCTGATACTAGCTGCTGGTCATAATAATGTGACACAACTGCGACGATCTTCTCGTGGTGGTTTCTCATCTTTAAACAACCACAACCAGTTCAACCAAGTAGGACCAAATGTAATAATGCACAGGTTTTGTTTTTTTTCCCCCATAGCTTTGCAATGAATTGTTGGTAGCAAAAGGTAATTTTGATGATTTCCAATACTTTTGCTGTTCTGATTTTTGTGTACACAAAAACTGCCTAAGTTACCGACCCCCTCTCCTGCCTAGCAGCTCTGTAGGATGGAAAACATCACTGCCTGCCGTGTCTTTTACCCTTTAAGGCTCATAGCTTTGCAAACGCATTTAACCCCCCATCACCAATGTCCCTCTAACGGGCCCCTCAGCTAAAAAAAAGAAGCAGAAAATCAGTCACAGCAAACGGGAAGTGGGAGCCTGAAGCTCAAAAACCACCCACACCCCCCTGAACAGGGAAGTGGGGAGCCTAAAAGCGGTGAACCCCCCAAAGGCCTGAACAGGAAGTGGGGGAGCCTGAGCTGTAAACCGCCCCCCCTGAAAAAAGGGTGGGGAGCTAAAGCTGAAAAAACCCGCCCACAGCGAACAAAAGGGGTTGGGATCCTGAGGCTTAAACCCCCCACAGGGGCCCCTGAAACAGGGAAGTGGGACCCTGGGGCTGTAGAACCACCCACAGCCGGGGAAACGGGAAAAAGGGGGGGGGCCGAAGCTGTAGAACCGCCCACAGCCTAAACAAGAAGGGGGAGCCGAGGCTGTAAAAAACCCCCCACCCCCCAAAAGGGAAATTGTGAGCCTGAAGCTGGCTGTGAAGAGGAGGCTCTTTGAAACAGCCAGATAGAAAAAACCCTTTAACCCTAATAATGAGGCATATGAAAAGCTTTTGCTTGACTGCCCCATTTACAGTTGTAGTGCTACAGATCTATGGGGTCCATGTAATGTTAGGACTCTCACCTCCACTTTTAAAAGGAATAGTCCCTCTCTTCTCCATCTCCTCCGCGATCTCAGCGCCTGTTATCTCCGTCCGGATCATCCCATGCAGCTTTGCGTGCTCTCTTTTCTCCTTCTCGATTTTTGTGCTAAAAAAGTAATAAACATGTGAAAAAATTAGAAAAAGCTTCACATAATAAAAACTTGAAACAAGGGAAATAAAAAAAAACCCCCCCCCCCCTATATATCAAAACCAACCACTGCTGTCCCAGAAGACCCCATTCTCTGCAGAAAACAACTACTGCCCCTCCAAACAGGGACATCGTTTAGCAGCGCTCAGTAACAGCACTTACAATTTGGTTTCATAATCCTTCCAGGCCTTGTCAAATGGCTTTTTAAGATCCTATAGAGAAGAGAAAAAAAAAGACAATGTCAACAAGATGCAATAATAAGAAAAGCAACAAAGGCAAGCGTCTCCGCCGCCACAATGTGCAAAAAACATCAAAAACAAATGAAAAAGGTGAGATAACCTTCTGTGCCAAAAAATCCTGGTGCATTATCTGTCAAGTTCATCCTTGCTACATTTGTATAACATACCCTCAGGGTCTACACAGAGCTTGTTTTGGTGAGGGGCCCTTTTTGTACCCCTAATAACCGCAGAAAGTGAGTGCACTCTGGGGGATAATACAGATGAAAACTCAGGATCATTACAGGATGAGTAATGTATTTTCCAGTTGACTGCACCAGCAAAAAAGGGTGACCGCAACTCTGGGGGAAAAAAAAGGGAAAGAAAAACCTCAGGTCATACAGGAAAAAGTAATGAAATGTACACAGTGATTTTGCACCACAGAATGGGGTGAGGGGGCAGCTCTGGAATAAATACAAAAAGAAACTCGGGACCCAGTCAGGAAATTAAATTTGGGATGTACACGGGTGACGGGGCACCAGCAAAATTTAGGGGAAGTGCAGCTCGGGTAAAACGGGAAATGAAAAAACCTCAGGATCATTTACAGGGGATAAGTAATGAAAGGGGTACACAGTGGCTGCACAGCGGGGAATATGAGCCAGCCCCTGAAGGATAATAACGGGGATGTAATCAGATCAGTACGGGGATAAGAAAATTTTTTGTACAAGTGACGCCCCAAAAATATTTGAGGGGCAGTTTCGGGGCAAAATTACAGGATGTAACTCTTGGGGATCATTAAAAGGATAAGTAATGTATGAACACATTGCCCCTTGCCCACCAGAATAGTGAGGCCAGCCGGGAATATAATACGGATGTAACTCAGGATCAGAACAGGATAAGTAAAGTAGGTACCCCAGCACCTGCACCCAGCAAATAGTTTTTGAAAAAAGCTCTGGAGTATAAAACGGGAAATTTTAACTCGGGAAACAGTACGGGATAATAATTATGACACAGTGCCCTGCACCAGCGGGAATAGTGAGCCCAGCTTTTTGGAGAAATAAAAACGGGAAAGGAAAACTCAAAACAGTCCCAAAATTAAATTTAAGTCGAAACAGAGTGACTGAAACCAGCAGAATAGTGAAGTGCGGGCTCGGGGAAGACAATTTTACACATTTCATACACACACACACATATATATTTTATAAAATATAAAAAACACATATTTTAACACATTTTGGAAAACAAAAAGTTTCCATCCACTATATAAAAAAGCCCCATTGCATTTTTTTCTCACCTCGACATGAAAATCAGAAAACATTTCCCCCTTTTTTAGGTCAATTAAACCAAAATTATTTCTTTTCCCAAATGCAAATAAAAAGAAATTTTTAAGCATTTTTATTATTTGGGGGGAAAGTCAAAAGTTTTTCCACCCATTTCATTAGTATTTGGGGGCTTTGCCCAAAAACTGTAGGACTTGGGTCAAACGTTTTGGATCCTTCCACAATTTTCTCAAAATGTTGGTAGGAATTTTACTTTTTCCTCCTGACGAACTGGTGTAACAAGCCGCTTGTGGGTCTTGTTCTCCACCGGGCCCCTTTTTCAGCTTTACCCATAAATTTCCAATGGGTTTAGCTCAGGGTTTTTTGATGTTCACTCCAAAAATTACCGGGGTTTTCCTTAACCCCTTTTGTAAACCAGTTTGGCATAGCTTGGGGGTTTATTGTCCATTTGAAGACCCATTTCTGCCAACTAAACTTCCTGGCTGATTCTTAAGATGTGCTTCAGTTTTGCCAATAATCTTCTTTCCTCACGATGCCATTTTTTTTTGTAAAGTGCAAAAGTCCCCCTCCCTGCAGCAAAAAAACCCACAACATGACTACCCCCCCCAGTTTCACGTTAGGATGATTTTTTAAAAGCTTCCAACTTCTTCCAAATGTAACATGGTCATTATGGTTTTTGCCAAACGGGCCCCCAAAATTTGGGGGGGAAAAAATTTGTTTTTTAAAGTTTTTTTGAGGGGTTTTTCCGGCAGAGCCCTTCAATGTTGATACAGTACTCATTTCACTGTAGATAAGACACAATCTTACCAGCTTCGCCACCAGCAACTTCACAAGGTCTTTTGCTTTTGTTCTTGGTTATATGCACATGTCAGACCAAAGCACACTCCATCTCTTACGCAGAACCGTCTCCTTCCTATAAACAAAAAGCGGTACGATGGCTACACATTCCCATCTTGTTTTTACTTTTGTAGAATTGTTTGTACAAATGAATGAGGCTCCTTCAGGTATCTGGATATTGCACCCAAGGATATCAGACTTGTGCAAGTCCACAATTCTTTTCCTGATATCTTGGGTGATTTCTTTACTTTCCCATGATGTTACACACAGAAGCAGTGCATTTCTGATGTGAATAAAACAAACTTCCATACAGCAGTGTCTCAAATTAACTCAGATGTTGCCAATAAACCTATCAGAAGCTTCCAAAGACCTAACATCA
>JAODAL010008029.1:0-82500 GCA_025379985.1 Phyllomedusa bahiana | reverse complement strand
ATACAAATATAAAATATATACATACATACATATAAACATACATACATATATATATATATACATACATATATCTGTCCAAGTACATACATATAATATACATACATACATATATATAATATATACATACATAAATAATATATATCATACATATATAAACATAACATACATATATATATATACACATACATAGAGATATATAATCACATAACATACCAAATATATATACATACATATATATATACATACATATATATATACATACATATATAACATACAATATAATATATATACATATATATACATACATACATACATATATATACATACATACATACATATATATACATACATACATATACATACATACATACATATATACATACATACATATATATACATACATACATATACATACATACATACATATATATACATACATATACATACATACATATATACATACATATATACATATATATACATACATATATACATACATACATATATATACATACATATATACATATATATATATATATATATATATAGGTATATATAATATATATAATATATATATAATAAATATAATATATACATACATAACATAATATATTATATATAGATATACAACACACACACTGGCCACTTTATTAGGTACACCATGCTAGCGTAACGGGTTGGACCCCTTTTAGCCTTCAGAACTGCCTCAATTCTTCGTGCATAGATTCAACAAGGTGTTGCACGATGCTCAATTGTGTACCAAGGGGCCCAAAGAGTGGCCAAGAAAATATTCCCCACACCAAGACACACCACCACAAGCCTACTTTGATTACAAGGCAGGATGGGAACCAAGCTTTCATGTTGTTGACGCCAAATTCCTGACCTATCATCTGAATGTCCCGCAGCCAGAAATCGAGACTCATCAGACCAGGCAACGTTTTTTCCAATCTTCCCTACTGTCCAATATCATGTGAGCTTGGGCAAATTGAGCCTCAGTTTTCCTTGTTTTAGCTGAAAGGAGTGGCACCCTGTGTGGTCTTCTGCTGCTGGTACCCAACTCCTCTAAAGTTCACTCCTACGTGTGCGTTCATGTAGATGCATCTTTTCAGCCACCTTGGTTGTAACTGGTGGCTATTTGAGTCACTTGTTGCCTTTCTATCAGCTCGAACCCATCTGCCCATGTTCCTTTGACCTCTGCATCAACAAGGCATTTCCTCCCACAGGACTGCCTGCCCCCCCCCGCCACCGCACGCCCCACCCCCCCCCCCCACGAACTCCTCGCCCACCCCGCCACCGCTTGCCGCCTGGGCCCGCCTCCTCGCTCACTGGATTTTTCTTTTCGGACCATTCTCTGTAAACCCAAGAGAAGGTTGTGAGCTAAAAATCCCAGAGATCAGCAGATTTCTGAAATACTCAGACCGCCCTTTCTGGCACCAACAACCAAGCCCGTCAAAGGCACTCAAATCACCTTTCTTCCCCATACTGATGCTCTTTTGAACTGCAGGAATTGGTCTTAGACCAAGTCAACATGCCTGAAATGCCAGATTTGCCGCCATGTGATTGCTTATTAGAAATTAATGTTAACGGCGCAGTTGTGTACAGTGTACCTAATAAAGTGGCCGGTGAGTGTATAGTTTCCGCGCACGCACCCACAAAATATATAAATATATATATATATTGTTCGCACGCACGCACGACACATATATATATCTTATATATATAATAAATATTAATTATAAATATTATAAATATATATAGATATATATGTATATGCGGGCGCGCGCACACACAATATATGTATATATAAAATATATAAATATTTTCATTATATGCCGGCGCAAGGCGCACACACAATTATATATATATATATATATATTATATATATAAATATATATAAAAATATAAAATATATCTGTCTAAGCGGGGCCGCGCGCGCACCTGAATCTAATGCGGCGCTGCGCGCACACAATATATGCGTGCGCTCGCGCACAACAATATATGTATGCGCGCGCGCACACAATATATTATGCGCCGCGCGCACACAATATGTATGCGGCGCGCGCACACAATATTGTTAAGCTCGCCGCACGCACACACACACACGTATGCTCGCGCCGCACACACACGTATGCTCGCGCTGCACACACACACTGATGGGCGCACACACACACACACACAGCGCGCGCTCCACACACACACACGTGCGCGCGCGCACACACACACACGTGCTCGCGCGCACACACACACACTTATGCGCGCGCGCACACACACACGATGCGCGCAGCGCACACACAACTATAGCTCGCTGGCGGCGCACACACAGCACACTGGTATTCGCGCGCGCACACACACACGTATGTGCGCACTACACACACACGTATGCGCGCGCAAACACACAAACGTATGCGCGCGCACACACACGTATGCGCACGCGCGCACACACACGTATGCGCGCGCGCGCACACACACGTATGCGCGCGCGCGCACACACACACGTATGCGCGCGTGCGCGCACACACACACACGTATGCGCGCGTGCGCGCACACACACACACGTATACGCGCACACACACACACGTATACGCGCACACACACGTATGCGCGCACACACACGTATGCGCGCACACACACACACAGTATGGCCACACCACACACCACGTATGGCGCACACACACACCCCCCGCCGCACACACCACGCGCGACACACCCCACACACACACATTATATATACACACATTATATATATGCATACACACACACATGCATATATACATATCAGTCAGACACACACACACACATATATATATATCATATGATCAGATAAAACAATGTGCAAACGCACATTCTATAGACTTCTTTAGCCTGTATTGTGCCAGCATTTTGAAGAATACTGTTGTGCTGCTGAGTAACTTTACCTAATATCTGCTTAACTTACCATGTGCAGATTAACCTGTATTATTATCCAGAACTAGAGCTGCATTCAGAAAGTCACTGGTTTACTGTCAGGCTGCACAGCCCAAACCTCTCCCAGATGCTTCACTATCTGCTGTGAGCATGCTCTGCTGGACACATCAGGTTAGACGTGGCATTTACCACCAAAAATATACAGAGGACAAGAAAATGAACCCTCTCCCCTCCAGAATGCAGTGTAAGACAAAAGCTCCGCTAAGCGTTCTGTCAGCATGCAGAATGCTAAATGCAGCTCTGGGTGTGACTGGAGAAGACACTTTGTAGATTTAGCATGCAACAGAACATACAAATGCCACACATAAAAAGTAATGTCTCCTCCCGACGAGAGAGCAGTGGCCACAGAGGGAGACGCTGACCGCTGCACATTACTCACCCCCTTCACTCCTTTCAAGTCGCCTTTAAGCAGTGAATCCAGTGTAAAGATGACATTGTGGCTTAGTCCCTGGAGCTAAAACAGAGGGAGAGAAAGAACAAATCTGACGAAGATCATTTCCACCCAAAACACAAAATCTATTCCCAAATGTCAGAGCCAGATTTTGCGCCATGACACCCGCAGACTTTACTGTATAGACCTCACATCCTATGTCCTCCTGTCAAGCCCATCACTATACTCATACATTTTTGCAACTTAAAGGGGGTTATCTCACTACATTGATTTGTCCTGTTTTCTTGGTTTCATTCTGAATTCAGGGGCATGTTTATCGGCTTCTACTAGGCTGCAGTACAAGCCAGGTCTGTAGCTATAGCAACCAGTGCTGGCAGCCTATTAGGATAGATCAAACAGGTCTGTAGCTATAGCAAATCAGTGCTGGCAGCCTATCAGGAGAGATCAAACAGGTCTGTAGCTATAGCAACCAGTGCTGGCAGCCTATCAGACCCCCCGCAGCCTAAGAACAAACAGGTCTGAGCCCATAGCAACCAGGCTGGCAGCCTTTCAGGATAGATCAAACAGGTCTGTAGCTATAGCGACCTGAGGAGCTGATGCAGCCCATACAAGAGGGGATATCTCAGAACAGGTAGGACATTGTTAATGGACATATACTGCAAAGTGACTTGTTTTTCCAAGCTCTTTACTATAAAAAGCAGCGATCCTTGTAGTGAGACAACCCCTTTAACCTATAGGAAGATTCTTTGGAAAGCGGTCCTGAATATTCTGCGGCACCTCCCGTTAGGATGAGACAACCTGAACCAAAAAATCCGCTCCATCCCTTGCTGTATGTGTGATCCATACTTTACCTGCAATGCCGGACGTCATCTCTGTTTTGGGCCGGACACATTTCGGCGCGGTGCTCCCTGTTCTTTAAATCCAAACTCACGTTGGATGATTACCCTCACAAATAAATGCAACCAGTGACCATATAGGACTCTTTCACCCATAACACTCGCTCGAGCTCCAGAGCGGCAGTGATCAGATATGCAGCGATTTTGCCCTTTTTACGCCTCTGTGACCTGCTGGATAAGATCTCCCAGGTTTTTTTTATAGGTGACTGCTCCAGGCGCTGTTGCACTTCATCCATTGTGTTCCCTGACATTTTCGGACTCTTCCGCCCTGAGAAGGGATCAGCGGTCCCGTCGTTTCCAGTTTCCGCACCATCTTCTGAATAACGTTCTTTGTAGGGGCGTCACGGACATATTGCTTCCTAAAAATTCACTCCGACATCGAATAAGTGAATCGGTGACCAAATAGGTTTAGACCATGAAGTTGTGCTGCTCAGCACTGTGCACCCCCATCTTGATGAGAACGGTAGCAGGTGTGCACCACCATCTTGATGAGAAGGGTAGCGGGGTGTGCACCCCCAACTTGATGAGAAGGGGAAAGCGGGGTGTGCACCCCCCCCTTTGATGAGAAGGGTTAGCAGGTGTGCACCCCCATTTTGGGTTTTGAAAAAGGGTACAGGTTCCACCTCCATCTTGATGAAAAGGGTTAGCGGGGTGTGCCCCCCCCTTCTTAAAGAGAACGGTAGCGGGGTGTGCACCTCCATCTTGATGAGAACGGTAGCAGGTGTGCACCCCCATCTTGATGAGAACGGTAGCAGGTGTGCACCCCCATCTTGATGAGAACGGTAGCGGGGTGTGCACCCCCATCTTGATGAGAACGGTAGCGGGGTGTGCACCCCCATCTTGATGAGAACGGTAGCAGGTGTGCACCTCCATCTTGATGAGAACGGTAGCAGGTGTGCACCCCCATCTTGATGAGAACGGTAGCAGGTGTGCACCTCCATCTTGATGAGAACGGTAGCAGGTGTGCACCCCCATCTTGATGAGAACGGTAGCGGGGTGTGCACCCCCATCTTGATGAGAACGGTAGCAGCTGTGACCCCCAAATTTGGGAACGGTAGCAGGTGTGCACCCCCATCTTGAGGGAAAACGATAGCAGGTGTCACCCCATCTTAAATGAGAACGGTAGCGGGGTGTGCACCCCTTGATGAGAACGGTAGCAGGTGTGCACCCCCATCTTGATGAAAACCCGGAAAGCTTTGTCCACCCCCATTTTGATGAAAAAGGGTAGCAGGTGTGCACCTCCATCTTGATGAAAAGGTAGCAGGTTTGCCCCTTTCCAATCTTGATGAAAAACGGTAAAAGGTGTGCCCCCCCAAAATCTTGATGAAACGGTGGGGGGGTTTGCCCCCCCCATCTTGTTTGGGGAACGGTAGCGGGGTGTGCCCTCCCATTTGATGAAAAGGGTTTAGCGGGGGGGGTTTGCACCCCCATCTTGATGAGAACGGTTTAGGGGTTTGTGACCCCAATTTTTGATGAAAACCGGTAGCGGGGGGGGCCCCCCCCAATTTTTGGTTTGAAAAAGGGAAAGCAGGTGTGCACCCCCATCTTGTTTAAAGAACGGTAGCGGGTGTGCACCCCCACTTGATGAGAACGGGTCAGGGGGTTGCACCCCCATCTTGATGAGAACGGTAGCAGGTGTGCACCCGGAGGTCACAAACTGTGGTTAAAGGTCATGACGGCTACCTCATTACTCCGATGCGGGGGCATCCCGGTTTGTTGGAGTCTCCATATACTGAGGAGCACATTGCACGTTGTTTCGTGCACATTGCTTCACCCTAGCGAGAGTTATTCCAGACTATTCGGGGCCTCTTCCCTGTACATCTTCTTGTCCTTTCCCCTTAAATTTAAAAGGGGGTTTTTCCAAAGATTTAAAAAAACCCAAAACTACCACCCCCCACAGGGCCCAAAAATTTTCCCGGAAACCCCCGCCCCAGCGCTCGTGTCCCTCACTGAGGTAAAGTTCAGGGTTAAACACGATGCTGAAACCCAAATTTCTGCATTTTTCACGGTTGCGCCCAAATTAGAGGCAAAAATTTGGGCTCCCAAGTTTTGGGGAATGTTCAATGGCTTTATTGACACGTTTTTTTTGCGTTTTCAATACACCAAAAAGGCGGCGGCAATTACGGTAATTCAAGTCTCATAGAAAGTTTTAAATTTTACACCCCCTTCCCCCGGGCGTACAATCGATCACAAGGGGGGAGAGACGTGCCCAGGTCCACTTCTTTGCTGGGGTTTTAACGCGCCGCTGAAAAGGGTGTTTTTTCTAAAACACACAGTGCATTCCCGGCGATACAGTACGCTCCCCAATACGCCTTGTAAACATCCCCTTTTTGGGTTGACCCCCTGAACGTGTTTTGTCATCATTTGGGGGACCGGGGGATGGACCCCTTGGGGGAAAGTGATAAAGGGAAGAGATTAGCATGGGGCAACTTTCTATTGCAGCACAGTGGGAGGAGGTGGGGGGTTAAAACGCGTGTTATTAAACCCCTTTAATATTTGTAAGATCTCCGCTTGCTGTCAGTAACTAGATTACATCCACAGGCTGAAAAACAGTCAAATACTTCCCACAGCCAAGAGTTTGTTGCAACTGTATTCACTGCAGACCGTGCTCTGTGAGCTAAACAGCCTGGACATGAGGATGACCAATAGTAGGCTCCATTTACACAGCATTTGCGGGGTCTGTTTGCCATATGTGCCAGGGAAGCTCCCGGCGCAGACATCAAACATATCCACATGTATCCCTAATCCAGCGCAGGCCAAGAGTGTACTGCGCAGAGCAGTCTGCAGCCCATCGGGGCGGCCAGTGTGAAGATATCCGCCTACACTGATACACTGTAACAAACTTCCAGCATTTGTATTGACCCTTACATAGGATCGATTGTCAATGTAGAAAAACCCCCACAAAAATGATAAGGACAAAGCGGGATTTTTTTTCGGGGGGGAAAGGTTTAAACCCAAGTTTTCAAAAAGGATAAGGAATCACTCACATATTGTCGCATCTACAGGAAAAATGAGAAATTCAAGCGGTCTAGTAATTTAGCTATCACTATTATAGTCTTTTCTTTTTTTTTCTATAGATTGACAAGCAATATGTGACTTTTGTAAGTAATTTTGTACAAGTGTGAAGACCCTCCTTCCCTCACCCCAGTGCAGAAAAAGATTAACCCATTATCCTTTCACTTATTGCTCATCATTGCCTTGTGGCTCTAGTCTAATCTTGATCTAGGATTGTCCATACAACAGGGCAAACAAACCATCATTACCTGCAGACCAGGTCCTCTCTTTACAGCAGCAGTAAAGTGAGATTAGTACACACTGCTAATTCTATAGTTCTTGTATTGCTGGTCAGGGTTCCTTCAATCAGTCAAATTTCTTTACGTTTTCCCCAAAAAAACAACAAAGTGATCATGTCATTATTTTCTATTTATTAATGAATTACATGCAGTTTAAAGCTTTTTCCCCCTCACAGCAGCAGTAAAGCGAGAAGTCCACACTGCTATATCTATGGTTCATGCATAGCTGGGTCATTGCCCTTTACGGGTCAAAATCAAATTTCTTTCCCCTTGGGCCCGCCCCAGAGAAAAAAAAGATCGATCTACTAACTTGGGCTACTATTTATACGATAAAAACATGTAGACCAAAAATTTCCTCTTAGCATCTCATTAAAGGGGATTTTTTCCCTCCCCGCTTTTTCCCTATGGTTGATATATTGCTCGTCATTGCCCTGTTAGTCTAGTCTAATCTTTATCTAGCCGTGCCCAGAGAACAGAGTGATCATTCTGTAATTACCTACTATTTGTAACGAGACTACATGCAGATCACACAAGAAAATAAAAAAGCCACTATGCTGGATCGCTATATATCTTTGGAAGTTGTACACGCAGATCGGATCTTCCCCCTCACAGCAGCAGTAAAATGAGACAAGTCAGCTCTGTTAATTCTATAGTTCATGTATTGCTCTTGCCATTGCCCTGTTGACGTAGTCTTATCCTTAGCTCAGCCTGTCCAGAGAACAATGGAACAAGCATTGTCATTACCTACTATTTGTAATTAGACTAAATGCAGATCAGCTCTCTCGCACTTAAGTGAGATTGCTCCACTACAGTTCATCTATAGCTCGTCACTGCCTAGTCTAATTGTTATCGAGCCCTGTCCAGAAAACAGAGCTCAATACCTACTATATGTAATAGGACTACATGCACATTTTTTGCAGCACCTACAGTAAAGTGAGATTAGTCTCCCCTGCCGATTCTGTACTTCATGTATTGCTGCAGTAAAGTGAGATCAGTCTGCCTTGCCGGTAAAGATTGTTCTCTCTTTATGATCACAAATAGAGAAGGGCAAGATTTTATATGTAATTTTTTATGCTGCCAAAAATTTTTGTAAAAATTGTTTTCCATAAATATTGATCTTAACAAAAATAACCCTTTTCTGATGGGGGTGTCCCTTTAAAGGAATTTCCAGTAGCTTTACATGAAAGTCGGTCCATAGATGTGTGATCAGGAGGGGGGCTCCATACTCGGGGCCACCACCTGTCAGCAGAATGAAGTAACATTCACTGCAGATGCTAATAGAGACTTCTATACTGGTTTAATTAAGTTGGGCACTATGTGAAGGGACACGGTTTTTAATGCTTAAAAGGGAACCCATCACAAAAAACCTGCTATCTGATCTGTTGGCAACATGTTATAGAGAAAGAGCTGAACAGATTGCTATATTACTCTGTGGGGAAAGACTCAGCAGAATTAGTATTTTATTCATTTAAATTTCTGTTTATTCTGGGTTAAGGAGTCCAGTGGGCGGAGCCCTCTGTGACTGACCCCTATCTCTGTATGCACTCGCCTGTGTGGAAGACTGCCACTCACTCATAACCCCGCCTACTGTACTTCTTAACTGGGTTTTCCAAGACTTTTAAAAGCCTCCTACTGCGTTAAGGTAGAAAATTACCCCACAATTACCTCCCCCATCCCCACCGTTCCAGCGCTGCCACAGCTTGTGTGTCCCCCCCCCCCCCGGTCCTTCATTGATGATGTCCCATTCATGGATCACATGATTCTGCAGCCAATCACTGGCCTCTGTGGTCACATGATGTACATGCCGACATGGCAGCAGCCAATCACTGGCCTCTGTGGTCACATGATGTACATGCCGACATGGCAGCAGCCAATCACTGGCCTCTGTGGTCACATGATGTACATGCCGACATGGCAGCAGCCAGTCACTGGCCTCTGTGGTCACATGATGTACATGCCGACATGGCAGCAGCCAGTCACTGGCCTCTGGGGTCACATGATGTACATGCCGACATGGCAGCAGCCAATCACTGGCCTCTGTGGTCACATGATGTACATGCCGACATGGCAGCAGCCAATCACTGGCCTCTGTGGTCACATGATGTACATGCCGACATGGCAGCAGCCAATCACTGGCCTCTGTGGTCACATGATGTACATGCCGACATGGCAGCAGCCAATCACTGGCCTCTGTGGTCACATGATGTACATGCCGACATGGCAGCAACCAATCACTGGCCTCTGTGGTCACATGATGTACATGCCGACATGGCAGCAGCCAATCACTGGCCTCTGTGGTCCATGATGTACATGCCGACATGGCAGCAGCCAGTCACTGGCCTCTGTGGTCACATGTTGTACATGCCGACATGCAGCAGCCAATCACTGGCCTCTGTGGTCACATGCTGTACATGCCGACATGGCAGCAGCCAATCACTGGCCTCTGTGGTCACATGATGTACATGCCGACATGGCAGCAGCCAATCACTGGCCTCTGTGGTCACATGCTGCACGTACAGACTGGTTGCAGCATAATGTGATCCATAAACGTCCTCATCAGTGAACACTGGAGCTCTAATTTTCTGTTTTAGAGCAGTACAAAAGTTTTAAAAAGTCTTGGAAAATCTCTTTAAGGAGTCCAGTGGGCGGAGTTATCAGACAGTAGCAGTCTTCCTTTTATGAGTGTGCGTACAGAGATAGCTGTCAAATATTGATAACTCCGCCCACTGGACTCCTTAACTCAGAACAAGCAGAAATTGTAATAAACAAATTACAGGTTCTACTGAATCTTTCCCCACAGAACAATACAGCAATCTGCTCACCTGCTCCAACATGATGCCCCGAGATCAGATCACAGGTTCAATGTGACAGGTTCGCTACAAGGATTGCTTTTTATGTTAAAGGGGTTGTCCCACTACAAGGATCGCTGCTTTTTATGTTAAAGATCTTGCAAAAACAAGTCACTTTGCAATATATGTCCATTAACAGTGTCCTACCTATTCCTAGATTCTCCCTCTTGTATGGGCTGCATCAGCTCCTCAGGTCACTATAACTACAGACCTGTTCCATCTCTCCTGATAGGCTGCCAGCGCTGGTTGCTATAGCTACAGACCTGTTTAATCTCTCCTCATAGGCTGCCAGCATTGGTTGCTATAGCTACAGACCTGTTTGATCTCTCCTGATAGGCTGCCAGCACTGGTTGCTATAGCTACAGACCTGTTTGATCTCTCCTGATAGGCTGCCAGCACTGGCTGCTATAGCTACAGACCTGTTTGATCTCTCCTGATAGGCTGCCAGCACTGGTTGCTATAGCTACAGACCTGTTTGATCTCTCCTGATAGGCTGCCAGCACTGGTTGCTATAGCTACAGACCTATTTGATCTCTCCTGATAGGCTGCCAGCACTGGTTGCTATAGCTACAGACCTGTTTGATCTCTCCTCATAGGCTGCCAGCACTGGTTGCTATAGCTACAGACCTGTTTGATCTCTCCTGATAGGCTGCCAGCACTGGTTGCTATAGCTACAGACCTGTTTGATCTCTCCTCATAGGCTGCCAGCACTGGTTGCTATAGCTACAGACCTGGCTTCTACTGCAGCCTAGTAGAAGCTAGTAAACACGCCCCTGAATTCAAAGTGAAACGAAGAAAATAGGATTGAGGTGAGATGAATCCATGTAGTGAGACAACCCCTTTAAGCAATTTCTAGCCCTGTGATTGGCATTAAAAAGGTGGCTGCAATAGCGCCCTCTAGTCAAGCTTTGGTAGGAAGTTTACTCAGGAACCTGACACCAGTCAGTTATGTAAGTGGTAACATAAGACGCGCTCTCTTATCACTTACCAGGTTCTTGAGAAGCGTCGACAGCTCCTTAGTGAGAGTGGAGAACTTGACGAACGCGGTGCCCAGATCTGCATTATCGCGGCTCAGGAAATTGCTTCCGAATTTATCTAAAGCCTGCGCGTAGGTCTCCTCGTTCTGGACGTGATCTGCAGAAGGAACAGGGAGAACGCCTTAGGGGGACCTTAATTAGGTTCTAGAGACAAGGATTTCGATCAAATTTTCAGAGCAAGATTAAACAGCACAGAGTATTTCAGGAGATGGAGTAAGCAGCCCCTGTGGGAGGGCAGGGTAGCAATGTGAAGTGGTGAACAGAGGCTAGTGGCTGACCACATAGTGAAAGGTGCACAGTGCCCCAGAAGCACAGAGTATTTCAGCTGATGACTGAGCTGCCATTGTGGATGGGTAGGGTCAGGATATGAGACAGGGAATACAGGCCAATGTCAGGTTTTGTAGTGAAAATGAAAAGAGCAGGGTCCTCCACAGCACAGAGTATTTCAGGAGATGAGTAAGCTACCCTTGTGGAGAGGGCAGAGTCAGGTGTGATATCAGGAGGGGACTACAGGAGCAGGGTCTCTGGCAGCACAGAGTATTTCAGGAGATGAGTAAGATGCGCTTGTGGAAGAGCAGGATCCTAATGTGAGAAGAGAACTAGAGACCACTGGCTGGCCACATAGGGACAATAAAAGGAGCAGTTTCCCCAGCAGCACAGAGTAATTCAGGAGATGAGCAACTGAGCTGCCATTGTGGATGGATAGGGTCAGGATATGAGGCAGGAAATACAGACCAGTGGCAGTCTACACAGAGACAATGAAAGGAGCAGGGTCCCCGCAGCACAGAGTATTGCAGCAGAGCAGCACCACTGTGTACCATTATATCTATTGCCAGTGTGTACTCAATTCAGGAAAAAAATCATCAGAGAACTCAGGGTGACTGGAGAAGCAGAAGTACAGAGTATTTCAGGAAATTATGGTCCCTGACTGCTCGTGTACTGGCGTTCGTAATATCAGGGTTAGATATCACTGGGGATGTAACCTGCTGCAAGAAAGCATATGAAGACAAGTGGACAGCCACAGATATGTAGGAAAACAGGGGTCACAGCAGCACAGAGTATTTCAGGATAGTATGGATTCCCAGAAGAGTAGTTACATCAGATTCCTATGAAATCTACTTTTCTAAGCTACTCCGTCATATATTTTGACAAGCTTTGCTTGCTCCGGGGGTGGAACAGAGTTTAACGGCCCCAGAGGGTAATAAAAGCAGATTTTTGCCCTCCTGTAGAAGCCGGGTGACCCCGATATTGCTGACATCATCACATGGATGGTCAGGGACATTCATCTTCTGAAATATAAATGGCACATGGCGGGGCCCTATAGCAGACTTGTTGTTGGGGTCCCAGCCTCTGTCCTACAAGGCACCAGTATTATAGAAAGCACATGGCGGGGCCCTATAGCAGACTTGTTGTTGGGGTCCCAGCCTCTGTCCTACAATGGCCCAGTATTATAGATAGCACATGGCGGGGCCCTATAGCAGACTTGTTGTTGGGGTCCCAGCCTCTGTCCTACAAGGCACCATTATATCCATTGCTAGTGTATACTCAATTCTCTTTAGCTGTTATGTCATACAGATGTAAGGACAGAGTAGCACAGAGTATTTCAGGACACAAGTTTGCAGATTCTGTATTATAAATGGCACATGGTGGGGCCCTGATGCAGACTTGTTGTTGGGGCCCCTCTGGATTCCTGCCTCCGTCCTACAAGGCACCAGTATTCTAGATAGCGCATGGTGGGGTCCTGATGTAGATTTTATTGGCGCCCCCCTGGATCTCAGCCTCCGTCCTACAAGACCATTATATCCATTGCCAGTGTATACTCAATTCTTTTTAGCTGTTATGTCATACAGATGTAAGGACAGAGTAGCACAGAGTATTTCAGGACACAAGTTTGTATTTTGAATGGCACAAAATGAGGCCCTGATGCAAATTTGTTGTTGGGGTCCCAGCCTCATTCTACAATGCACCAGTATTATAAGTAACACATGGTGGGGCCCTATAGCAGACTTGTTGTTGGGTGGTCCAGCCTCCATCCTACCAAAGCGCCGCAGTATTTATAGATTAGCTACATGGTGGGGCCTATAGCAGACTTGCTGTTGGGGTCCCAGCCTCCATCCTACAAGGACAGTATTATGATAGCACATGGTGGGGCCTATAGCAGACTTGTTGATTGGGGTCCAGCCTCCATCCTACAAGGCACCAGTATTTATAGATAGCACATGGTGGGGCCCTATAGCAGAGCTTGTTGTTGGGGTCCCAGTCCTCATCTACACAGGCACCAGTATTTATAGATATCTTGCCACATGGTGGGGCCCTATAGCAGACTTGTTGTTGGGGTCCAGCCTCCACTCCTACAAGGCACCGTATTATAGATAGCACATGGTGGGGCCCTATAGCAGACTTGTTGTTGGGGTCCCAGCCTCCATCCTACAAGGCACCAGTATTATAGATAGCACATGGTGGGGCCCTATAGCAGACTTGTTGTTGGGGTCCCAGCCTCCATCCTACAAGGCACCAGTATTATAGATAGCACATGGAGGGGCCCTATAGCAGACTTGTTGTTGGGGCCCCAGCCTCCGTCCTACAAGGCACCAGTATTATAGATAGCACATGGTGGGGCCCTATAGCAGACTTGTTGTTGGGGTCCCAGCCTCTGTCCTACAAGGCACCAGTATTATAGATAGCACATGGCGGGGCCCTATAGCAGACTTGTTGTTGGGGTCCCAGCCTCCGTCCTACCAGTATTATAGATAGCACATGGCGGGGCCCTATAGCAGACTTGTTGTTGGGGTCCCAGCCTCCGTCCTACCAGTATTATAGATAGCACATGGCGGGGCCCTATAGCAGATTTGTTGTTGGGGTCCCAGCCTCCATCCTACCAAGGCACCAGTATTATAGATAGCACATGGTGGGGCCCTATAGCAGACTTGTTGTTGGGGCCCTCTGGATCCAGCTCTGTCTACAAGGCACCAGTATTATAGATAGCACATGGCGGGGCCCTATAGCAGACTTGTTGTTGGGGCCCCTCTGGATCCCAGCCTCCGTCCTACAAGGCACCAGTATTATAGATAGCACATGGCGGGGCCCTATAGCAGACTTGTTGTTGGGGTCCCAGCCTCCGTCCTACCAGTATTATAGATAGCACATGGTGGGGCCCTATAGCAGACTTGTTGTTGGGTGCCCCTCATGCGATCCTGCTCCTCCTACAAGGCCAGTTATTATAGATAGCATCATGGGGGGCCCTATAGCAGACTTGTTGTTGGGGTCCCAGCCTCCGTCCTACCAGTATTATAGATAGCACATGGCGGGGCCCTTTAGCAGACTTGTTGTTGGGGTCCCAGCCTCCGTCCTACCAGTATTATAGATAGCACATGGCGGGGCCCTGCTGCAGATTTGCTGCTGGGGCCCATCTATATCAGAAATCTTTGCAGGGCTATAGCTGGGGCGAGTGCAGCAGTCGGGCAGCGGCGCATACGTCTATATCTGCCCCGGCCATTAGCGCACATCTTGCTCTCTTCCTCGGGCTGTGTGCGGCGCAGGAGGCGCGCTCTCCCAGCATATGGCCTTCATCTATTATTTAGCAAATATCTTGGCTTCTGCCCAAGGACTCCCGAAAAAGCCTTTCTTTTGTATCTTTTTTTGCTGAATAATTCCAATGGGGAGGACTCGCTGCTAATTACTCCACGAGCCGCCTCCTGCAAACTGTAATCAACCTTGTCCTGTCATTGGGGACTGCACTGTAACATCCCAAACCTCCGCGGTGTAGAGATAATATCACTGCCCAACCCACGGCTGCAGCATCACAGACGGGAGACGATCACTGCTGCTCTCCGAGGGGCGGTTACATTTATTAAAGAAAATACTAAACCCCAGAAAGTTGTCGCCTCATTGCCTCTGCTGTGATAATACACAGGGGCCTAATGCAAGGAAAACGGTAAAAAATACAAAGAACACTTCTCCCTCACCTCGCTGTGGCTGTAAGGCAACTGGATGCAGCAGCAGCCCTCCCTCATGGCTCTATCTGCAATAGGATTAGAAGGGGTTGAGTCACCAAGTTGTTTCACTGAGCCACAAGAAGTTTAAGATTCAGGCTTCCTGGTCAGGCTGCTGGTGGTTCTATAGCAGTGATTAGCATATCAGCTCCATTTTCACAGCTCTTATAATTGCACTGACATGAGAGCAGGAGATGCAATCTATAGTGCAGAGAGCTTCAGAGCTCACAGTTAGGTGATTAATCTTTGATTGCGATAACGCACACTGTTCTCAAGCTGCCGGCAGCCCTGTGTGCCGACCTGTGGTGACGCCACTCCCTGCTATTGGATAAGACAGAAAGATCAGGATGGTAACTAGAGAAACCTGTGTGCACTCAGAGCACATAAAATCTCTGATCTCCTCAACAAAGCAAAATAAATAAAGCAATATATTAGGAAAATTTCTTCAATCATGCCTTTAAAGGGGTTGTCTCACTACAAGGATTGCTGCTTTTTATCTTAAAGAGCTTGCAAAAACAAGTTGCTCTGCAATATATGTCCATTAACAGTGTCCTACCTATTCCTAGATATCCCTTCTTGTATGGGCTGCATCAGCTCCTCAGGTCGCTATAGCTACAGACATGCTCAGTCTCTCCTGATAGGCTGCCAGTACTGGTCGCTATAGCTACAGACTTGTTCAATCTCTTCTGATAGGCTGCCATAGCTGGTTGCTATAGCTACAGACCTAATCAATCTCTCCTGATAGGATGCCAGCACTGGTTGCTATAGCTACAGACCTAATCAATCTCTCCTGATAGGCTGCCAGCATTGGTTGCTATAGCTACAGACCTGGCTTCTACTGGAGCCTAGTGGAAGCAAGTAAACACGCCCCTGAATTCAAAATGAAACCAAGACTGAGGTGAGATGAATCAATGTAGTGAGACAACCCCTTTAACGAGTCTAAGAGGCAGGCAGTAAGCTGCTACGCAACCCCTAATGGCCACTGTGTAGTATTTTATTATTTCAAGGGAATCTATCGCCAATTTTTTTTTTTTTTTTACTAATTAAAACCAAACAATGATCCATGTTCTTTTCTTCTTAGCAGTTTTTACTTTCTGATTGCAGATTATGGGGGCGGCCATCTTGCCTAAGCTTCTTTTAGCTTTACAGCAGCTTCATGAACATAGGAGCCTGTGAACAGGAGCAGACCCTTTGACTTCTATAGGAGAGTTTTCTAAGCATGCTCTGTGACCTGGGAAGAAGTCAGTGTACAGCGAGGAGGAGCTGTGACTATCTCCTATCTTGACTGATGGATCCTGTGTTATCTATACATATTGCTGTGACCTTTCAGTGCAATCCTGCCTGTGCTGATAAGGATGAGACTGCAGAGAAGTGATTTCTACAGAACAGGAAATGTCAGACTAGTATAAGGCAAGAGTAAGTTATGATTACATGATTTTTTATTTTATTTTTTGCAGTGAAATAAGCATTTATATTGCAGTGGACCTGTGCATTTCTTAACAGGTTTCTTTTCTGTGTTTTTACCTGCACTTTATTCATTTGTTCTGTTTTTTTGCCACTTTTTTTTTTTAAGCAAACTTCATCGTACTTGTTGGGTCTTTTGCTGCTTTTATGCACCGATAATGTTCCTGCCTTCCTGTTTTTTGGGCAACATGTCAAAAGCTGCACAAAAAAAGTAGCTATGTACCCGAGGCCCGCTTCTTCCCATTTAATTCAATGGGACCCTAAAATCACTTTTTTTCACACATTTTTATGTATAAATGAAAAAAAAAAAAAAAAAATTGTGAACTTTGCGCAGCATAATGAGAGCAAAAAAAAAAAAAAAAAAAATGCCGTGAGAACCTGGCCTCAGTGGGCGGAGTAAAAACTGCAGGATTTTCAGATTTTTTTTTTTTTTTTTAAAATCTAGATAGGGACATGTCAAACTAAAAGAAAAGCTTGAGCAAAGATTTTTTTTTAAAAAAATTGACGTGGACGCATATAAACAAGTCATTCGATCTTGAAAATTACTAATTCACTGACACGTGACAGAATTACCTAAAATAGCCTTTAGGGTTGGGTGGCCATGTTATACCTTAGGGATCATTGCTGGCTTAGAACAGGCCTGAACGACAAACAGCACGCAACGGCCCTAAAAGGCGCAAGGTCTGTTCCATCCCCCCCCCCCAAAAAAAAAAGAGCAGTACTGTCCGGTCTGAGGGCCGGAGGGGGGGGGGGGGAGTATATTTTAGGCCCCACATCCTGCCATTTTGTGCAGGTCTGCTTTAGAAATATCCGTTTCCCACAATGCACTGCTCTCTAATAGCAGGGAACCAGCAATGAACCCACTGAATGGAGCATAAGATACAACGTTGCGCAAAAATCAATCCAGGAATTAAAAAAATGGAAGTATTAGGGTATATTCACACGGCGTAATTGCATCATGTGCAATTACGCCCAGTGCTTTGGGAGTCGTGCTGATAAGTGGGGGGGGGGGGGAGACATACACATGCATTACTCGTGCCGCGCATTCGCCGCAAGTAACTGACATGTCATTTATCTCCCAGCGCGTACAATACGATCGTATTGTACGAGCGGGGAGAGGAGGCGGAATCCGCTCGCGGAGAAAATCTGCGGCCAAGTGCATGGCATGAAAACAGTGCAAATACCGGTCGGATAAACCTGTATTTGACCTGTGCCGTGTGAACGGCCCCTTACAAGTCTGTTTTCAAACGGTTTCAAAATTTGACAGATTTTGTGGACATCCCCTAAGACTCTGTTGCGGGACTTCCGGAGCGGCTATCCGTTTGGATACCTGGGAAAAAATATTGCAATGGATCCAGAGGGAACAGTTCGGTAAACCTAGCCACTTTTGGATCACCCGCCTGTTGCTTATGGACCCATTGCGATACGTTATCGGGTATGCTAACATGTGCCCACAATGGAGATCCCAAAACAGTGTGTGAACCCAGCCTTGGGTTATTTTAGCGCTTTTAGGCTATGTTCACACGGCTTAACTGCGGGACGTAATTACCCCCCACAATTACGCCGTGCGGGGCGGGGGGGGCCGGCACCTCGCCGGCCCATAGACTTGCATTACCAGCGGCGCGTATTTGCGCCTAGTAATTCACATGTCACTTATCTCCCCCCGCGGCGCATTCGCCGAGCAGGGAGAGGAGACGTAATCCATAGTTCTCTATGAGGACTGTGGATTACCGTAATGAATGGGCCGTTTTCAGCCCGTAATTTGCGCACTCCGGCACGTAATTACGGACCGAAATACGGCCCATTTTAAGCCGTGTGAACATGGCCTTAGATGCAATCTGCGTCTGTGGGGCAGATTTATTATTACAGTGTAAAGTTAAAGTAGACAGTCTTAATGCGCCACACGTATCATTGATCAATCTGGGGCAGGTTACAACGGTCTAGTCTAACACCATTTTTAAGTTGGCTTACTCTATGCCACTGACTGCACCAAAATGTTAGCGCACTTGTTGGCACATGCTTAGCCCCGCCCGTTTCCCCACAAAACCCCGCCCCTTTGTCAATGCCACCTCCCTTTTAGCGATCGTGGCGCAGAAGTGTCTACAACACATCATAAATGTGGTATACAGCAGGCACCAAGTTATTTTTGCCGCAAATTGTGCCCGAATTCTGCCACAACTGCACTGATAAATCTGGTAGTGAGGTAATGGATTGTCCGAGCTCCTAAGCCGGTGTCTACATTGATCCCACCACTTGCCCTGCAGAAGATGGCTGCACTTTATCCAGCATAACCACCAGTCGTTTTGTGTGGGTTTTTTTAATTCTTCCCCTCTCTCTGTGCGGTGGGATGCTCTGTCACCTGCGCCAACGCGTTTTAGGATCCTCTGTGCCCGACCATTTGCTGCGCTGTCTCAAAGTTTAACCGGAACAATCTCCTTATAATGAGCAAATAAAGAAGGAGCAGGGAAGAGAAGAAAGAGCGCGCTCCACAGGAAACAGGTCTCTGTACCCGAGCCAAGACCAATCCTGCCTCTCTACATGGAACATGGCTACAAAACTAATGTCTTTTTAAGTGTTTAATGACGGTCAATTGGCAGCTTCAAAAGACATCAGCAAGTGCAGGCGGCGACATGCGAAGCGCTGCAATCTATAATGGCGCCAATTACACACAAATAACCACTGTACACCTAATGACTGTAATCACTCCACAGTGCCGCACACACAACATACCGCCAAACCGGAGGAGCCACCAGCGGCCGGCGAGTTACCGCTGCTCCATCAGGACAACCCTTCTCTGTATGCTGTAGTAGGCAATATGGCCGACACATAGACACATACATCATACACATCTACATACATATCACATACACACATATATGAGCAGCACACCCCAGCAGATTGCTCAGATAACCTTTTTTCAACATTTTCTATTGGATCCCGTACTGCAAAAATATTCCCACAAATTTGGGCCATTGGTTGCAAACAGGATTTGCTAATTTCTGCACCCAAAAAAGGAATTTTACTAACAAATTTATTCAAGACCTTGTTGCAAAAATGAGTACACCCCATCGAAAGACCTCGGCTGGGTTCACCTGTCCTGATACGGCTGCGCCTTTGTAATGAACTTCAGTGTAAAATATAAACTGCAAAAGGCAGTTCCAATGCGGAGCACATTTACCAAATTTATTCTGAAAATTTCGCTGGCACCACAAACTCCGTTCCACACTAGAAAAGACCATTGTACCTGTGCCCCTGGACGTGGTGTGCCCGCCACGCTGCGCAGTGACTGCTTCGTGACGACGACCGGTGGCCGCTATGCTGTGCGGTGACCACTATCCTGCACAGTGACCCCCTACACTGCGAGATGACCAGTGGCCGCTATGCTGCAAGGTGACCGGTGGCCGCTATGCTGTGAGGCGACTGCTACGCTGCAAGGTGACCGGTGGCCGCTACGCCGCGAGGTGACCGGTGCCCGCTACGCCGCGAGGTGACCGGTGCCCGCTACGCCGCGAGGTGACCGCTATGCCGCAAGGTGGCCGCTACGCTGCGAGGTGATCGGTGGCCGCTACGCTGCGAGGTGATTGGTAGCTGGGGACCGTACGCTGCGCGAGGTGATCGGTGGCCGCTACGCTGCGAGGTGATCGGTGCCCGCCGCGGGGTACGTGCGAGGCGGTGACCGGTGGCCGCTACGCTGCGAGGTGATCGGTGGGCCGCTACGCTGAGGTAGGTGATCGGTGGCCGCTACGCTGCGAGGTGATTGGTGGCCGCTACGCTGCGAGGTGATCGGTGGCCGCTACGCTGCGAGGTGATCGGTGGCCGCTACGCTGCGAGGTGAGCGGTGGCCGCTACGCTGCGAGGTGATCGGTGGCCGCTACGTTGCGAGGTGACTGGTTGCTGAAAAAGGTACCCTGATGGAACCTTTGGGAACGACAGTAAAAATACCCGAACATAAAACACCTTCTGTAATAAACAAAACAGCTGTGGAATACGCGGCCACAGCGGTGTGCTATATATGAAGGGGATGGACATTCCCTCTAGGTCACAATGGCCGCACCATGACCAGGCGTGTATGGAGCGGTACTATAGAGATCAGTAATGGGGATGCACCTGAAGTGATCCAAGGGCTACACCATGCAGCGGCAGATAAGGAATCCGCAGCGCATGATGTAACCTTGAATCAATGACGCCCCCGCATTACAACCGCGCGCACCACCCGGCACTGACGCACTCTCAGCTGGGGGCTCTTAATCAGCCGGGACGCTGCTGCTGCTGCTGATCAGTGCATATTCTTCTAACGATTGGTGACGCTGAATGAGGAGTTTGATTCCAGGGTCCCAGATCTGCCGTCACTAGCAGGGTATTCTTATCTGGTAATGTTATGGATATGCTGCAAGTGGATGCCCAAAATGGAGGCTGTCACCTATTGAAGGAAAATCACAGGTCCAGATCTCCTCCACAAACAAATCAAATGCTAGTAATGGACACTTAAATGGGTCGTCCAGCTGGAAAAAACAAGACAAAAAAAACTAAAAGAAAAAAAAAAAAATACCTTATAATGGAGGGGATATGGAGGGGGTGAAATAGAAAAAAAACCCACCTTTATAACCAGCTATGCTTGCACCCTTGTGTCACTGATCCTTAAATCCATGTTTGATGCACTGCATATATGGCCGATCACTGCATATATTTTTTTTTTACCGCAACTCCTTAAAGGTATTTCCTCACCATGCTGCTTTACAGAGCCTGCCCCCTGACAGCCCGCTTCAGCCACCCACTCCCTGTTCAGGCTGTGGGTGGTTCTACAGCTTAAGACTCCCACTTCCTGTTCAGGCTGTGGGCGGTTCTACAGCTTAAGACTCCCACTTCCTGTTCAGGCTGTGGGCGGTTCTACAGCTTAAGACTCCCACTTCCTGTTCAGGCTGTGGACGATTCTACAGCTTCAGGCTTCCACTTCCTGTTCAAGCTGTGGGAAGTTGTACAGCTTCAAGCTCTCACTTCCTGTTCAGACTATGAGCAGGTCTACAGCTTCACGCTCTCACTTCCTGTTCAGGCTGTGGTCGGTTCTACAGCTTCACGCTCTCACTTCCTGTTCAGGCTGTGGTCGGTTCTACAGCTTCACACTCTCACTTCCTGTTCAGGCTGTGGTCGGTTCTACAGTTTCACGCTCTCACTTTCTGTTCAGGCTGTGGGCGGTTCTACAGCTTCACGCTCCCACTTCCTGTTCAGGCTGTGGGCGGTTCTATAGCTTCAGTCTTCCACGCACAGCCCAGACAGGAAGTGAAAGACTGAAGCTGTAGAACCGCCCATAGCCTAAACAGGAATTGGGAGCGTGAAGCTGTAGAACCACGCACAGCCCAGACAGGAAGTGATTCTACAGCTTCAGGCTCCCACTTCCCCTGTTCAGGCTGTGGGTGGTTCTACAGCAGTGACTGACATTTCAGCTCTGCTATTCCTAGCTGAGTCTGTGAAAGGAACATTGGTAATAGAATAGATAAAACAGCAGGGCAGAAGGTTACAAAACTGTAGAGGGTTAAAGTTTGTCACTAAGAAAGATAGTGACAGCACAAGCTCCTGTGTTGCTGGTAAGACACAGAAGGAAGCGACGTCACCATCCCAGTCATGGCAAATGGAGCATTGAGAGCAGAGAGAGATGGTCGGTAACCTAAGGAAGCTTGTGTAAACAAGCAGAACTGCTCTTACTTCAAACGGAAGCAAAATCAAAACAGCAATGTAGTTGGTAACAATCTTTATTCTTTAAAACCCCCACATGAGCTGCTGCCAAAGCCAAGCCCACACTTTCTGCGCTGATAAGAACATAGGGGGCAACAGTGTGACATAATATGTCCATTATACATGTTTTAATAGTGTTATGCTCTGTGTGTAAGGACTCTGCTACTCCCTTTCAAGCTTTTTGCCCAAATCCCAGAAATCCCCTTTAATGACGATGTTCAAGATGCAGTATGTTCTGCCATATTTCCCTCACTGATGAACTTTTTGTAATGTGAGGTCTTGATTGTTTGCGCCTCAGGGTGTATTTTAGCAAACAGTTTACACTCCATTTTAGGTTGCCTTTCCCAGTGTATTACAGCTGTTCTTTGTCTCCCCACTCCTTTACTAACATTGAGACGACTCTGCAGACTCTGTCCCAGTCTACACAGTCAATATGATACGAGAGCTGCAGGACACAGTAACTGATTTTAAAGTAATTATCTGGCAGAAAAAAAATGAATCTGGTATGGGGCCAGACTGGAGGGGAAAAAAAAGTTATACTTACCTAGCTGCCCTCTACAAAGCTCCTTGGCGAGGAGGTGACACTGCCACTGCCCTCTACTCTCAATTATAATAACGAGCGAGGGCAGGTCACTCACCGCCACAAGACCAGAATACTCATTTTCTGAAATACTCTGTGCTTCTGTGAATCCCAATTCTTCCATGATGTAAATCTCAGCTAGAGCCCTCCCACTTGTCACCTCCTCCTTTCTTGCTTCATGATCCTGGCCCCTCATCACCTAGCTGCCCTCTACAAAGCTCCTTGGCGAGGAGGTGATACTGCAACTGCTCTCTACTCACAATTATAATACATGAAAGAGGGCCGGCCACTCACCACCAAAAGACTAGTACACTCATTTTCTGAAATACTCTGTGCTCCTGTGAATCCCAATTCTTCCATGATGTAAATCTCAGCCCGACCCCTCCCACCTTCCTCTCCTTTCTTGCTTCATGACCCTGGCTCCTCATCACATATATCCTCATCATCACAGCCTGTCACCACCATTTGCTGAAATACTCTGTGCTGCCAAGTTTCATGATTATTCATGTGGTTTCAATGGCCTTAACGATTTCCATCAAGCAATCGAAAAAGCAACTGAAAGCTGATGACAGTAAAAACACATTTTAAAGTCCTTCATGAAAACTAAAAATATCCGGCAGTCGGCACTTACCTTGACCTGAATTATAAATGGCTTTTACAGATTTTTTCACTTTCTGCAGTGCAGTCCTGTCTTGGTCTAAGGCCTAAAAAAAAAAGAAAATATATTTATGAGAATAGAAACCTACAGCAAAATTAATTCTCACATATTAATACTCATAATCAATCAATATTTCTCATATATATGTATTTCCATATTTCCATTGCATAGTCAGAGAATAATGAAAACCTTCTGTCTGCCACCTCTAGAGGGAGCTCAGCAGCAAATTGTAGACAGTGTGTCCATTAAACTGAATAATAACACTGTATACATTGAGCTTCTGCAACATTTTCACATTCTATCCCTTATTATGCAGAATAATTCTACAAGGGACCAGGAATATGATAAATATAAGATATTAAATGTAACCGGAGAGACGGCGCAGCATTGAGAACCAGGAATTCCAATAGTCCAGAAAAGTGAGGCTCAATTCAGGACATGAGTATCTTTGTGCTAGCGGCTGAGCCATTCCTGGACTGGATGTTTAAATGCCATGAACATCAATCGCTCTCAATCTCATCACACATTAGCGCTGCAGATACACAGCGATCAATAGCACTAACCAGGTCTCCAAAATCGATTCAAGCTACTTTCATATCTGTCAAGATTCACAAATGTAGAGAAATGATCAACGATGAACGGGATGCCCTAATCCGGATGAACGGCATGACCTAATCCGGACGAACGGCATGACCTAATCCGGACGAACGGGATGCCCTAATCCGGACGAACGGGATGCCCTAATCCGGACGAACGGAATGACCTAATCCGGATGAACGGGATGACCTAATCCGGATGAACGGGATGACCTAATCCGGATGAACGGGATGCCCTAATCCGGATGAACGGGATGCCCTAATCCGGATGAACGGGATGACCTAATCCGGATGAACGGGATGACCTAATCCGGATGAACGGCATGACCTAATCCGGATGAATGGCATGACCTAATCCGGATGAATGGCATGACCTTATCCAGATGAATGGCATGACCTAATCCGGATGAACGGCATGACCTAATCCGGATGAATGGCATGACCTAATCCGGATGAATGGCATGACCTTATCCAGATGAATGGCATGATCTAAACGGGATGAACGGGATGACCTAATCCGGATGAACGGGATGACCTAATCCAGATGAACGGGATGACCTTATCCAGATGAATGGCATGACCTTATCCAGATGAATGGCATGACCTTATCCAGATGAATGGCATGACCTTATCCAGATGAATGGCATGACCTTATCCAGATGAATGGCATGACCTTATCCAGATGAATGGCATGACCTTATCCAGATGAACGGGATGACATCTAATCAATAACAAAAACTGTTTGCAAAATGCAGCAAACTTTCCAAACCCGGAATACAGGCAGTCCCCGATTTACACCGTTCTGACTTACATCTGTCCCCTAGTTACAAATGGAGACTTATGGGGTGTGCTGCACTTGTAGTTCCATGTTCCACAGCAGATGATAGCTGTGGAATGACAAGTTTCAGCACGCCACAGCAACACATGAGGTGAAATCTTCATAAGAAGACAGATGTAAAAACCCTTCCCTGCACTATCCAAAACTAAAAAAAAAAAAAAAAACCTTTTGTGCTGGAGTTACATTTAATAAATCTACCTGTTCCAACTTACATACAAATTCAACTTAAGAACAAACCTATAGTCCCTATCCTGTTCGTAACCCGGGGACTGCCTGTACAATTTTGCCTTTTCAACCAAAACATATAAACAATTTTGTGCTGATTATTTTTATTTTAAATCTTTATAGTTCTTTACTACTGATACAGAGCCCCATGTCCACTGCATACACATAAAAGGTAAAAAGATAGCATTCTGGCTGCCGGCAGCCACCTCTAGGGGGAGCTCAGGAGCTTACTGCATACGGTTTGTGCATTAAAGTCAATAATATCACAGTATACACTGAGCTTCTGCTGTATATATTTATATTTTGTGCATTTGTTTTGTGCCAAATCATTTTATACTTTGGAAACAATTTGTTCATCTTCACTTAGGGGTGTAACCACTGTTGTTGTCCCTTAGGGGTGTAACCACTGTTGTTGTCCCTTAGGGGTGTAACCACTGTTGTTGTCCCTTAGGGGTGTACCCACTGTTGTTGTCACTTAGGGGTGTAACCACTGTTGTTGTCACTTAGGGGTGTACCCACTGTTGTTGTCCCTTAGGGGTGTACCCACTGTTGTTGTCACTTAGGGGTGTAACCACTGTTGTTGTCCCGAAGGGGTGTACCCACAGGTGTTGTCCCTGAGGGGTGTAACAACTGTTGTTGTCACTTAGGGGGTACCACTGTTGTTGTCCCTTGGGTGTAAAACCACTGTTGTTGTCCTTAGGGGTGTACCCACTGTTGTTGTCCTTAGGGGTGGTAACCACTGTTGTTGTCCCTTAGGGGTGTAACCACTGTTGTTGTCCCTTAGGGATGTACCCACTGTTGTTGTCACTTAGGGGTGTAACCACTGTTGTTGTCCCTTAGGGATGTACCCACTGTTGTTGTCACTTAGGGGTGTAACCACTGTTGTTGTCCCTTAGGGGTGTAACCACTGTTGTTGTCCCTTAGGGGTGTACCCACTGTTGTTGCCAGTGGTTTAGACATTGATGGTGGTGTTATTTTGAGGGCACGCCAAATTTACACTGTTGGGGTACATTCACACGGCGTACTTCCGGCGCTCATTTCGCAGCGTATTTACGCTCTAATACGGGCGAGATGCGCGCCGAAATTATGGTAATCCATAGTTCTCATAGTTTCTCTCCCCGCTCGTACAATACGATCATATTGTACGTGCGGGGGAAATAAGTGACATGTCTACGGGACTGGCGGGCTGCTAGCGCCCCGCGCTCCCGAAGCACACGATGTACTGCGGCGCGTACTGTACACGCCGCAGTACATCGTGTGCACATACCCTTATACAAGCTGTACACTGACTACTTGACATTGTATCAAAGGGTCATATCCTCAGTGTTGTCTCACGGAAAGGTATAATAGAATATTTATAAGAATGTGAGGTGTTTTTTTGTAAGATACTGTAAATGATAATCTGACTGCCTGCTACCACCTCTAGGGGGAGCTAAAGAGCTGACTGCATACTGTTCATCCATTTTTATACTCAATAAAGCAGTGTACATAGAGCTTGTGCTATATTTCTACATTCAAGCCCTTTCATAAAGAATAAATTCTGTATGTGACCTGTCATATGATTAACACAAGCTGTAACTATATGGGCGGATAGCGTACATTCATGTCATACTTGTCTGTTCTCACAGGGTAAGTAGAGCCTATTGGTTGGAGATATATAGGTACAAGCCCAGACATTCTACATATGCAGGTGTGTTCCAGAATAGGTATGTGAGCCCAAGGCTATAAACCCAAATAACATCTACTTAGAAAATATCTAATATTTTAAAGAATTTTTCATTTTCTCTGATATTTGTCAAGTTTTTCTTTTTTGCAAGATTGGTAGATACTGATGTAGGAGAGCTGACGTCTGTTACTGTTTAGTTGATATGGTTGAAAATAAAAAAAGTCAAGTCTCACCTATACATCTACTGTGCTAATCCACAGGAAGGCAAAACCCCTGTAAGGGGCCCCTGGAGCAGACAGATGTCACTGCACCTCTGCTAACCCTACTGTGTATGAGGTCCTTGAGCAGACGGATGTCACTGCACCTCTGCTAACCCTACTGTGTATGGGGCCCCGGAGCAGACGGATATCACTTCCTCTGTTAACCAAGCTGCATTGGCAGAAGAGGCTGCAGTTTTCACAAAAGTATTGGAATTGGACCTCGGCTGATTGGCAGCTCCAATAAGTAATGTTTTTTGCTTCATGAAACGGATGGACGTTGGCATGAAAGGAGAGAAAAAAAAAAATCAGAACAAACACTCTGCAACCATTGCTGGAAGAACACAAGCTGGTGGTGTCAGCGTTATTGTCTGAGGGATGTTTTTGGGGTATTCTCTGGGCCACTTATCCATGTGGAAGCCGCTCTCACCCATTTTGGGTATGAATCCCTCCTTGCAGATCACATACACCTATACCTGCTGATTGTCATCCTTGGGGCAGATGGGATCTTCCAGCAAGACAATGAGACATGTCAGCCGCTCGAAATGTGCGACATTGGGTTGAAGAGCAGGACCAAGATTGTCAAGTCCTACCCTGGCCCCTAATTCCCAGACTTGAACCCAATAGAGCCTGTGTGGGGTCCCTGGATGGTGGTGTTGGCTCTATGGCTCCAGCAGCTGTGGGGCCCCTGGATGATGGTGTTGGCTCTATGGCCCCTCCAGCAGTTGTGGGAGCCCCTGGATGGTGGTGTTGGCTCTATGAACCCTCCAGCAGCTGTGGGAGCCCCTGGGTGGTGGTGTTGGCTCTATGAACCCTCCAGCAGCTGTGGAGCCCCTGGATGGTGGTGTTGGCTCTATGAACCCTCCAGCAGCTGTGTCCCCCTGGTGGTGGTGTTGTCTCTATGAACCCTCCAGCAGCTGTGAGCCCCTGGATGGTGGTGTTGGCTCTATGGATCCTCCAGCAGCTGTGGGAGCCCCTGGATGGTGGTGTTGGCTCTATGGCCCTCCAGCAGCTGTGGTGCCCCTGGATGGTGGTGTTGGCTCTATGGATCCTCCAGCCGCTGTGGGAGCTCCTGGATGGTGTGTTGCTCTATGGACCCCTCAGCAGCTGTGGGGCCCCTGATGGAGGTGTTGGCTATCTGGACCCTCCAGCAGATGTGGTTCCCCTGGATGAGGGTTGGCTCTATGGACCCTCCAGCAGATATGGGAGCCCCTGGATGGTGGTGTTAGGCTCTATGGACCCTCCAGCAGCTGTGGGACCCCTGGTTGGGGGTGTACTCTATGGACTCCACAGCAGCTGTGGAGCTCCTGGATGGTGGTGTTCCCTCTATGGATCCTCCACCAGCCGTGGGAGCCCATGGATGGTGGTGTTGGCTCTATGGACTGCTCCAGCAGCTGTGGAGCCCCTGGATGGTGGTGTTGGCTCTATGGCCCTCCAGCATGCTGTGGAGCCCCTGGATGGTGGTGTTGGACTCTATGGCCCCTCCAGCAGCTGTGGAGCCCTGGATGGTGGTGTTGGCTCTATGGACCCTCCAGCAGCTGTGGAGCCCCTGGATGGTGCTGTTGTCTCTATGGATCCTCCAGCAGCTGTGGGAGCCCCTGGATGGTGGTGTTGGCTCTATGGCCCTCCAGCAGTTGTGTCCCCCTGGATGGTGGTGTTGGCTCTATGGGCCCTCCAGCAGCTGTGGTGCCCCTGGATGGTGGTGTTGGCTCTATGGATCCTCCAGCAGCTGTGTCCCCTGGATGGTGGTGTTGTCTCTATGGCTCCTCCAGTAGCTGTGGAGCCCCTGGATGGTGGTGTTGTCTCTATGGCTCCTCCAGCAGCTGTGGCGCCCCTGGATGGTGGTGTTGGTGTTGGCTCTATGGGCCCTCCAGCAGCTGTGTCCCCCTGGATGGTGGTGTTGGCTCTATGGATCCTCCAGCAGCTGTGGGCCCCTGGATGGTGGTGTTGTCTCTATGCACCCTCCAGCAGTTGTGGGCCCTGGATGGTGGTGTTGGCTCTATGGCCCCTCCAGCAGCTGTGGCCCCTGGATGGTGGTGTTGTCTCTATGGTCCTCCAGCAGCTTGGTGAGACACGTGGTGTGTGGCTCTAGACTCCTCCAGCAGCTGTGTCCCCCGGATGGTGGTTTACTGCTCTATGACCCTCAAAGCTTGGGGCCTGGATGGGTGGTGTTGTCTCTAGGACCCCCAGCAGTGTGGGACGCCCTATGAGATTGTGCTCTTTGGACCTCTCCAGTAGCTGTGGGAAAAAGCCCCTGGGTGGGGTGTACTGGCAATCTATGGACCCATCAGTGAGCTTGTAGGAGCCCCTAGGTGAGATGGTGGCTCTATGACCCTCCACCGCACTGGGTAGCCCCATTGGATGGTGGGTGTTGGCTCTATGGCTCCTCCAGCACTGGCCCTGGATGTGGTGTGTGCTTATGCTCCTCCAGCACTGTGGGAGCCCAGGAATGATGGTGTTGGCTCTATGGGACCCTCCAGCAGCGTGGGGCCCCTGGTGGGGGTGTTGGGCTTTTATGGACCCTCCGCACTGTGGACCCTGGAGGTGGTTTGCTCATGGACCCTTCAGCAGCGGTGGGCCCCCGGGGGTTTTTTCTTATATCCCCCAACTGTGGGACCCCTGGGTGGTGGTTTGGTCTATGGGGTCCTTCTGCACGTGGGGGGCCCCTGGAGGGGGGTGTTGGCTCTAGGCCCCCACAGCTTTTCCCCCCCGGGGGTGGTGGTTTTTTTTATGGACCCTCCACAGCTGTGGGGGCCCCCGGATGTGGTTTGGCCTATGGGGCCCCCCCACTGTGGAGCCCCTGGGTGGTGGTGTTGGTTATGGCCCCCCAGCAGCTTTTCCCCCTGGATGTGATTTTTTCTCTATGGGCCCTCCGCAGCTGGGACCCCCGATGGTGGGGTTGGCTCTATGGGCCCTTCACACGGTGGGGGGCCGGGTTGGTTTTTCTCATGACCCTCCGCTGCTGTGGAGACCCTGGTGGTGGTTTTGGGTCATGGGCCCCCCAGACTGTGGGGGCCCCCGATGGGGTGTTGGCTCTTGGGCCCCCCCAGCACTGTGTCCCCCCTGAGGGGGTGTTGGCTCTATGAACCCCCCGCATGTGGGGCCCCTGGATGGGGGGTTGTCTTATGGACCCCCACAGCTGTGGGGGCCTGGATGGTGGTGTTTGGGTCTATGGCCCTCCGAGTGTGGGAGCCCCTGGAGGTGGTTGGGTTATGGGGCCCCCCACAGCTGTGCCCCCTGGATGATGGTGTTGGCTCTATGGACCCTCCAGCAGCTGTGGGAGCCCGTTGATGGTGGTGTTCTCTCTATGGCCCCTCCAGCAGCTGTGTCAGCCCTGGATGGTGGTGTTTGCTCTATGGACCCTCCAGCAGCTGGTGGATTCAGTCGGCTCCAGACACCTGTGACAACCTACCAGGACCTTATTGAGTCTAGCTGCTGTCGTGCTGCACACAGCGGTTACTCTGGATATTACCTGCTGGTCATAATAATGTGACTCGGCTGTGCATAAGGGTGTTCATATTCCGGAAACCGGACGGAAGATTGTGCTTGCTCAATGTTTTTTGAGCGGACTGCGGGCGGAAAACCCGTGCAGTGGGGACTGCTGCACGGGTTTTCCATAGAGCACAATTGTGCTCATTTTCGGCCGTTTTTTAGGCAGTCTGAAAAAACGCAAACCGGCAAAAAAAAAAACAAACTGTGCAGTGGGGACATGCCGTAACTCTGCAAGTCATACAGTACAACTGCAATTTTCAGTGTGTCATTAGTAGGATTACCTCCCTTAGCAGAATGAAGCAGCAGTGGTGCTCAGTACTACGCCCCTGCTAATGCACCCGACACTGCGGCTCAGCCCATTCACATGAATGTACCCGTCATCAGCAAACAGGCTGCAGGACTGTTTCTAAAATACTTTGTCGTTCAATTCACCACATAAATCAAAATCTCTGATTGCAGTCAGTGAATTAAAACCTTGTATCCCTCCACTGAGCAAAACCCTGTGGAGGCCTGAAGCTGCTCAGCTGCATTTCCTACACTCATCCCCAGTCTAAGCAATACTCTGTGCATGACGCCAATCCATCCACAGCCCACAACGTTCCCCTTCGGTGAGAGTTTGTTACAATGGATCAGTGTGGATAAAATATATCGGCCTGGAATATAGACTCGCTACCTCACAGGGCATTGGCTAAACTGTATAAGAGTACAGCAAAATGAATGGGAAAACCAGTGAAGAGCTCACAGCTGAGGGTTTGCTACAATTGCATCCAGCCACGGTCTCTGTGAAGATAAACCCTCTGCATTCCAGGTGGTTACATTTGGTCATTTATCTAGAAATTGTCTACACAGAATACAACTGCAGCAGACTCTTGCTTTTCTTTTCATTCTGCATAAAAGTGTCCGATGTGTCCTCGTTTGTAACGTTCTTAATACAATGATCCTGCTTTGGTCACTAATGTTTTTTGCGCAATTCAAGATTTTTGCGCTAATAAAGTTTTCTGTCTTGTGACGCTAAAAATACTTTTTTTTATGGTTTTTGGTGCTAAAAATCTTTTTTTGGAAGATTTTGGCGCTAATAAATTTATCTGGTTTCTGACGCTAAAAATACGTTTTATTTACATATTTGGGCGCTGGAATCCTTTTCTTCGAATATTTTGGTGCTAATAAAGTTCTCAGTTTTATGGCTAAAAATACTTTTTTTTTTTTTGCTGTTGGAATACTTTTTGTTTTTTTTTTACGGATTTTGACGCTAATAATAATCTTGCTTTTGTCGCCAAAAATAAGGTGTTTTTTTTTTTTTTTTTACAGATTTTGGCCCTAAAGTCCATTTTTTACGGATTTTGCCGCTAATAAAGTTCTCTCACTTTTATGGCTAAAAATACTTTTTTTTTTTTTGCTGTTGGAATACGTTTTTTGTTTTTTTTACGGATTTTGGTGCTATTAAAGTTTTAGAAAAAATATTTTTTTAGCGTAAGGGGTTATTCACAAGGAGTTTTCACTCCCTGTTACAAGGGCTTTGTAGATCTGTCTTGGGGACCGACAGAGCGGACCCCAAAACGGATCTAAACAATTAGCAGTGACTTTATCGCTGTTCGCTATGCTGAACACGCAGCGGCGTTCAGACGAGAGATCGCCGCTGCGTGTTTCAAAAGCGCTGTTCGGGTCCGTCTTGAAAAGAATTGCATGTCAATTCTTTGCAAGGCGGACCCGAGCGCCGCTTTTGAAACACACAGCGGCGATCCCTCATGTGAGCGCCGCTGCGTGTTCCTCATAGCCCGCAGTGATGAAGTCACTGCTAATTGTTTAGATCCGTCTCTGGGTCCGCACTGTCGGTCCCCAAGACAGATCTACAAAACGCTTGTAACACGGAGTGAAAACTCCTTGTCAATAACCCCTTACGCTAAAAAAATATTTTTTCTAAAACTTTAATAGCACCAAAATCCGTTAAAAAAAAAAAAAACGATCCAACAGCAAAAAAAAAAAAAAAAAGTATTTTTAGCCAAAATGGATAACTTTAACGCCAAAATAATCGAAAAAAGTTTAGCGGCAAAATCCGTAAAAAACTTATTTTAACAGCAAAAAAAAAAGTATTTTTAGCCATAAAAGTGAGATAACTTTATTAGCGGCAAAATCCGTAAAAAATGGACTAAAGGGCCAAAATCTGTAAAAAAAAAAAAAAAACAACTTATTTTTGGGGACAAAAGCAAGATTATTATTAGCGTCAAAATCCGTAACACGACCACAAGATCACATATAAATGCAATAATGCACTTTACATCCCCTTTTGTAGGGCGGAGTTACATCCAATGGCTTGATTTATGCAGACATTAAAAACCAGACTTGAAGAAAAGCAAAAAAAGCCGCTAAATACGGCCGTTTTTTCAGCTGCTTTTCACAGGCAATTTCAATTTTATGATCAATTTTATAATCAATTTTATGATCGTATTCAGTATTTGGGGTTTTTTTGTCCACTGCAGTGGAGACAGAGCCTATTAGCTGTAAAAAGTGGAGTTCTGTAGGAGAAATTTTCATCTCCGAATATAAAGCAAATTGTTCTTATTCACTGCCGGCAAGCAAGAGCTTGAAAACTTGAGAAATTTAAACATAACTTATAGACCTTTATGGAAAATTCACAGTTGAAACTGAATTTCCTCATTCAAAAAGACACTTCCATCAGAAAGAAGTATTTTTTGGGGAAAAAAAACATTCCTAGAAAGTATTTATTTTCTTAAAAATAATTTTTGTATTTTTTTTTTTTTTTTTTTATTTCCGCAGTCCAATGCAACCAAAATGACATAAAATCTTGTCCTTTTCCAGCTGTGACAGTAAAGAGATAAAACTCCTGAATGACCAGCCTCACTTCTTATCTGCATTACAAATTGTAGGTAATGACAATGACCACTCTATTGTGCTCTGAACAGTGATAAATAAGATTAGACTGGATAGACAGGGCAATGACAAGAGAAATGAATGAAAGGATAATGGGTTCAGCTTCTTCTACACTCAGGGAGGTTTCCAGCTTTCTTAAAGGGGTTTTGCCACGAAGTAAAATTGATGTGGGAAGTTTGTAAATTAAATAAACATTTCCACCATTCATCATTATTAAAAAATCTGTAGCATTTTTGTTTTAGCAGCTCCTTTAGTGATCCATAGTTTACAGCTCGTCTCCAGGAGATACGATCAGGGCTGAAAGCACATGCTCAGAAATCACCTCTCCTCTCAGGCAGCTACTGAATGTGCTGTCACTCTACTCCCGTCCTCTGTTCTCCTTAGTAATTAGCCAAACAGTGCAAATAAATAAAAAAAGAAACCTCAATCAGGTCTGTGCATTGATAACGAGAAGAAAAACCACAGGTTTGGTTCCTGCAGAGATTTGAACCAAGGACCCCTGTGCTGTAAGGCAAAAACTTTACCTCTGAGCTACATTGTAGCTACTCACAGTGCTATACATAAACAGACCTTTCTTTGACTACAGAGAGGAAAGGCCTGGTGATGTCATCCTGCTGGGTCACATGATCTGCAATTCAAACAAATCACACACGCCCCCTTCTGAGCACACAGAGCTGAAGAGCTGGATACAGGAGGTATGAAATGAGATTGTGGCAAAACCTCTTTAATACTGATCATGTCCTGCTGATAATATTTCACCTCTTAAGCCTTTAGGGGGGTCTGGAGGAGAACAGTCAGGCAAACCTGTCACTGCCGCTATCAGAGCTCACAGAGGGGAAGTCAGAGACACAAGCCAATATGTTAACAAGTTAATACGCGAACAAAAAAAGTTGATGGTCGTGTCCCTTTAATATAGGACTAATTCATGTCTTGTGTTAGAGAATTTATTTAATGGACAACGGACAAAGAAGGAAAAACAAACCAGACAGAGGTTCTCTGCCTGTATCCTCATGACAACACTGACGACTCAATGCAGATCAGTGTTGTCATATGGTTATCTCTGCCCAAAACTACTGTTATGCAAGTTCATGTCACATCAGAAGTCTTATGTTACCAGCAAGATAAAAGGGAGGATTTCTTGGAAGAGCTTTAAAGGAGAGTTGAAAAGCTTTAAGAGAGAGTCCAGGGAGAGTTACAGCTCATGATAGGTCTATTGTAAGTTATGAGGAGGTGGAGCAGACTGTTTTCCTTGAAACTGTGTCATGCCCCACCCCTGCGCTAGACCAGCCCCACCCCCGCGCTAGACATTTCTCGGCCGGACCCGCAGGCTCGCTCTAGGTTGGGGGCCGGACCCGCAGGCTCGCTCTAGGTTGGGGGCCGGACGCGCAGGCTCGCTCTAGGTTGGGGGCCGGTCCCGCAGGCTCGCTCTAGGTTTGGGGGCCGGACCCGCAGGCTCGCTCTAGGTTGGGGGCCCCACCCGCAGGCCGCTCTAGGTTGGGGGCCGGACTCGCAGGCTCGCTCTAGGTTGGGGGGCCCGGACTCGCGCTCGGTAGGGGGACGGACTCGCAGGCTCGGGCTAGGTGGGGGGCCGGACTCGCAGGCTCGCTCTAGGTTGGGGCCGGACCCCCAGGCTCGCTCTAGGTTGGGGGCCGGACTCGCAGGCTCGCTCTAGGTTGGGGGCCGGAAACCCCCAGGCTCGCTCTAGGTTGGGGGCCGGGGCCCGCAGGCTCGCTCTAGGTTGGGGGCCGGACCCGCAGGCTCGCTCTAGTTGGGGGCGGACCGCAGGCTCGCTCTAGGTCATGGTGGCCGGACCCGCAGGCTCGCTCTAGGTTGGGGCCGGACCCGCAGGCTGCTTCTAGTTGGGGGCCGGACTCGCAGGCTCTCTCTAGGTTGGTGGCCGGACTCGCAGGCTCGCTCTAGGTTGGGGGCCGGACTAGCAGGCTCGCTCGAGGTTGGGGGCCGGACTCGCAGGCTCGCGCTAGGTTGGGGGCCGGACCGCAGGCTCGCTCTAGGTTGGGGGCCGGACTCGCCGGCCCGCTCGAGGTTGGGGGCCGGACTCGCAGGCTCGCTCTAGGTTGGGGGCCGGACTCGCAGGCTCGCTCTAGGTTGGGGGCCGGACCCGCAGGCTCGCTCTAGGTTGGGGGCCGGACCCGCAGGCTCGCTCTAGGTTGGGGGCCGGACCCGCAGGCTCGCTCTAGGTTGGGGGCCGGACCCGCAGGCTCGCTCTAGGTTGGGGGCCGGACTCGCACGCTCGCTCTCGGTTGGGGGCCGGACTCGCAGGCTCGCTCTAGGTTGGGGGCCGGAATCGCAGGCTCGCTCTAGGTTGGGGGCCGGACTCGCAGGCTCTCTCTAGGTTGGGGGCCGGACTCGCAGGCTCTCTCTAGGTTGGGGGCCGGACTCGTCAGGCTCTCTCTAGTGTTGGGGGCCGGACCCGCAGGCTCGCTCTAGGTTGGGGGCCGGACACTCAGGCTCTCTCTAGGTTGGGGGCCGGACACTCAGGCTCTCTCTAGGTTGGGGGCCGGACTCTCAGGCTCTCTCTAGTTGGGGGCCGGACTCTCAGGCTCGTCTCTAGGTTGGGGGCCGGACTCGCAGGCTCTCTCTATGTTGGGGGCCGGACTCGCAGGCTCGCTCTAGGTTGGGGGCCGGACTCGCAGGCTCTCTCTATGTTGGGGGCCGGACTCGCAGGCTCTCTCTAGGTTGGGGGCCGGACTCTCAGGCTCTCTCTAGGTTGGGGGCCGGACTCTCAGGCTCTCTCTAGGTTGGGGGCCGGACTCTCAGGCTCTCTCTAGGTTGGGGGCCGGACTCTCAGGCTCTCTCTAGGTTGGGGGCCGGACCCTCAGGCTCTCTCTAGGTTGGGGGCCGGACTCCAGGCTCTCTCTAGGTTGGGGGCCGGACTCCAGGAGCTTCTCTAGGTTGGGGGCCGGACTCGCAGGCTCTCTCTAGGTTGGGGGCCGGACTCGCAGGCTCTCTCTAGGTTGGGGGCCGGACTCTCAGGCTCTCTCTAGGTTGGGGGCACAGGAGGATGAGTCTCCGTATCATTTTATGAGTCTCACGAGAGCCTAGACAGCACAAACCGAGATGGACAAGGTCCAGAAGCAGAAAGACCGGCTTTCCATTTTACCTGGAGAATAGTGTGCCAGCATCGGCCGCCATCTTGGATTCTGAGCTCCGGCGTGGACCTTCAGCAACTCGCAGGTGGTGGCACAGCTCTGACAGCTCTACCCAGGTACCCTTGACAACCCTCGAATGGTCCTTTGAGGGCAACCATACAGCTAATAGGGTTCCTGGGTGGAATACATTAGGCATCCCTCCCCTAGATCATAAGAGATATTGGCTACGAACTGGCAAACCACCAGAATCCCCTCACTAAATCTGCAATATAGTACAAGAGAAGGATTATTGGGGGTGGAGCAGGCATTTTGCCTCATTGACTATTGTGATCCGGATGCTTGCAGGGCCTGATCACGGGAGGAAGTCTGGAGATGGTTAAAGCATCTGTGTGAATCATCAGCCATGGCAGCTCGGAGGCGGACAGACCCTGCTCCTCCACCAGACTTGGCAGCTCCGTGTCATAGAACATCTCAGCCGCGCTTTGTTATACCAAGGCAGCAATTTGCAGGAGAGCGGCGGCGGCGGCGGCAGAGGAGCGGCGCTTGTGATCCAGGAGATGGCGGCAGCTGGAGACAAGGTTACTGTGATACAGAACATCCAATGCTACTGAACAAGTCACCATCAGAGCTGGATACAAGAGACACCGCCTGCACCGCTGCCGCTCGCCCATCTCCTCCTAGTTTTGGGGCACCATGTTGCTTACAGTAGTCACAGGCAGCTACCTGGCACCTTCCAAGGAGCTGTAACTGAAGTGATGGATGCCCCTCGCACGCACCCATTGGGTTTACATGCAACGCGCCCGAGTCTCCATTCACCCTGTGCTGTGAGGTCTGCGTCTCCCCGAATGTGCTGTGCCATACTGGGGTAGCTATAACCAGAGGTGCACCGTGAAGTTCTGCCTCCCCTCCTCCACTCACTGACGTTACACGCAATGGGCCTTATGTTCAGCAATAAGACTGTCTATGCTGCCCACAGCAACCAATCAGGGCCCATAGCGACCAATCACATCACAGCACATAACAACCAATCAGAGCCCATAGCGACAAATCAGAGTGCACAGCAACCAATCAGAGCCCATAGCAACCAATCAGAGCCCATAGTGACCAGAGCCCACAGCAACCGGAGCCCATAGCAACCAATCAGAGCCCACAGCAACCAATCAGAGCCCATAGTGACCAGAGCCCATAGCAACCAATCAGAGCCCACAGCAACCAATCAGAGCCCATAGTGACCAGAGCTCATAGCAACCAGAGCCCACAGCAACCAATCAGGGCCCACAGTGACCAGAGCTCATAGCAACCAATCAGGGCCCATAGCAACCAATCAGAGCCCATAGTGACCAGAGCTCATAGCAACCACTCAGGGCCCATAGTGACCAGAGCTCACAGCAACCAATCAGGGCCCATAGTGACCAGAGCTCATAGCAACCACTCAGGGCCCATAGTGACCAGAGCTCATAGCAACCAATCAGGGCCCATAGTGACCAGAGCTCATAGCAACCAATCAGGGCCCATAGTGACCAGAGCTCATAGCAACCAGAGCCCATAGCAACCAATCAGCGCTCATAGCAACCAATCAGCGCTCATAGTGACCAGAGCTCATAGCAACCAGAGCCCATAGCAACCAATCACAGATCATAGTAACAAATCATAGCTCATAGCAACCAATCAGAGCTCATAGTGACCAGAGCTCATAGCAACCAGAGCCCTTAGCAACCAATCAGAGCTCATAACAACCAATCAAAGCTCATAGCAACCAATCAAAGCCCATAGCGACCAATCAGAACTCATAGTGACCAGAGCTAATAGCAACCAGAGCTCATAGTGACCAATCACAGCTCATAACAACCAAACAAAGCTCATAGCAACCAATCAAAGCCCATAGCGACCAATCAGAACTCAGCTTTTATTTTTCCAGAGCTCTACATGAAATGAAAGCTGAGCTCTGATTGGTTGCTGTGAACTCTGATTGGTCACTATGAGCTAAAAAGACAGTCTTACAGCTAGACTGTTTTCATACATGTGGCCCACTGTGCCTCTGATGCCTTTGATGCCACCTCACCCTGGGTCTAGACGCAGCGTGCCCCCCTCACCCTGGGTCTAGATGCAGCACGCCCCCCTCACCCTGGGTCTAGATGCAGCATGCCCCTCTGACCCTGGGTCTAGATGCAGCATGCCCCTCTGACCCTGGGTCTAGATGCAGCATGCCCCCCTCCCCCCCTGGGTCTAGATGCAGCACCCCCCTCCCCCGGGTCTAGATGCAGCACCCCCCCCCCTCACCCTGGTCTAATGCAGCATGCCCCCCTCAACCCGGGTCAAGACGATGCCCCCCACCCCTGGCCCTAGATGCACATGCCCCCCCTAACCCTGGGTCTAGATGCAGCACCCCCCCCCACCCGGGGGTCTAATGCAGCATGCCCCCTCCCCCGGGGTCAATGCAGCATGCCCCCTCCCCGGCCTAGATGCCAATGCCCCTCACTGGGTCCTAGATGCAGTATGCCCCCTCACACCATGGGCTCCATGTGACCAGTATGCCTCCTCACACCTGGGTCTAGTGCAGTATGCACCCCCCTCACCCAACCGGGTCTAGAAGCAGATGCCCTGTCACCCCGGTCATAGAACTGGGCATGACCACTCAAGCAACCAGAGCCCTAGACCACAAGCCATGCCCCTCACCCCGGTCTAGACGCAAGCAATGCCCCCTCAACCGGAGTCAGAAACCACAAGCCATGCACCAATCAACCCATAGGGACAATAGACGCACAATGCCACCGAGCTCATAGCACCAGAGCATGCCCCACTCTACACCAACAATGGCTCATAGCACCAATCAAAGCCCATAGCGCCCAATCACTCCTTATCAGGGTCTACGAAATGCAAAGCTGACCGGTCTGTACCTGAGGTCCATTAGACATGCAGCTATGACCTTCAACACCCATGGTCATAGATCCTTTGATGCCCCTCACCCCTGGGTCTAGATACAGATGCCCCCTCACCCTGGTCTAGATGCAGCATGCCCCTCACCCGGGTCTAGATACATATGCCCCCACACCCTGGGTCTAGACGCAGCGTGCCCCCCTCAGCCTGGGTCTAGACGCAGCGTGCCCCCCTCAGCCTGGGTCTAGATGCAGGTGCCCCTCACCCGGGTCTAGATGCAGCGTGCCCCTCACCCGGGTCTAGAGCAGCATGCCCCCTCTCACCCTGGGTCTAGACTGCAGCATGCCCCCCTCACCCCTGGGTCTAGACGCAGCGTGCCCCCCTCAGCCTGGGTCTAGACGCAGCGTGCCCCCCTCAGCCTGGGTCTAGACGCAGCGTGCCCCCCTCAGCCTGGGTCTAGACGCAGCGTGCCCCCCTCAGCCTGGGTCTAGATGCAGCATGCCCCCCTCACCTGGGTCTAGATGCAGCATGCCCCCTCACCCTGGGTCTAGATACAGTATGCCCTCTCACCCTGGGTCTAGATGCAGTATGCCCCCCTCACCCCGGGTCTAGATGCAGCATGCCCCCTCAACCTGGGTCTAGATGCAGCATGCCCCGTCACCCCGGGTCTAGACGCAGCATGCCCCCTCACCCTGGGTCTAGACGCAGCATGCCCCCTCACCCAGGGTCTAGACGCAGCATGCCCCCTCACCCTGGGGCTAGACGCAGGATGCCCCCTCACCCTGGGTCTAGATGCAGCATGCCCCCTCACCCTGGGTCTAGATGCAGCATGCCCCCTCACCCCGGGTCTAGATACAGTATGCCCTCTCACCCCGGGTCTAGATACAGTATGCCCTCTCACCCTGGGTCTAGATGCAGGATGCCCCCCGCACCCTGGGTCTAGATGCAGCATGCCCCTTCACCCCGGGTCTAGAGCAGTATGCCCCTCACCTGGGTCTAGAGCAGCATGCCCCCTCACCCTGGGTCTAGATGCAGCGTGCCCCCCTCACCCTGGGTCTAGATGCAGTGTGCCCCTTCACCCCGGGTCTAGAAGCAGCATGCCCCCTCACCCCGGGTCTAGAAGCAGCAGGCCCCCACACCCAGGGTCTAGACGCAAGCATGCCCCCTAACCCTGGTTCTAGAGCAGCATGCCCCTCACCCTGGGTCTAGACGCAGTATGCCCCTCACCCTGGGTCTAGATGCAGCATGCCCCCCTCACCCTGGGTCTAGATGCCGCATGCCCCCCTCACCCTGGGTCTAGACGCAGTCTGCCCCCTCACCCCGGGTCTAGATGCAGCTTGCCCCCTCACCCCGGGTCTAGATGCAGTGTGCCCCTTCACCCCGGGTCTAGATGCAGCATGCCCCTTCACCCCGGGTCTAGATTCAGAATGCCCCTTCACCCCGGGTTAGGATGCAGCTTGGCCCCCTCACCCTGGGGTCTAGACACAGTATGCCCCCTGACCCTGGGTTTTAGAGCAGTATGCCCCCTCACCCTGGGTTAGATTACAGTTGCCCTCTCACCACTGGGTCTAGTTGCAGTATGCCCCTCCCCCCGGGTCTAGATGCAGCATGCCCCCTCAACCTGGGTCTAGATGCAGCATGCCCCCCGCAACCTGGGTCTAGATGCGGCATGCCCCCCTCACCCTGGGTTAGATGCAGCACATGCCCCTCACCCTGGGTCAAAGATACAGTATGCCCCCCTCACCCTGGGTCTAGATGCAGCATGCCCCCTCACCCGGGGTCTAGATTCAGTATGCCCTCTCACCCCTGGGTCTAGACACAGTATGCCCCCCTGACCCTGGGTCTACATGGAATATTCCATACTTTATGTGCCCCCCTGCGATGATGTCCATCCCTGTCTCCCTGGATGTGCAGAAGGAGATCAGGGTAGCCATAGCATGAGCCCTGAGGTTGTTTTTAGTTCCTCCCCTGCCTTATTTAAATGCAATGCAAACACAATACAATATCAGCAGCACTCTAGGCACTAAAAATGGTCAAAAAGGACATAAGAATTTTTTTGGAACAGCATCTCTGCTACTATGGAATATATGTACATTTTTGATCAAAACTGTAAATGTCGACTTACCATGGGAAGGTGACCCCAATTCACGTGGGAACCTACGCTACATGCTGCCTCTCTTGGTGTCTGTCCTGACCTCCACATTTCAGGGTTGGAAGGTTCCAGCTATAAACCTGATCTGATTAAAAAGCCTGTGCAGGTGGATGGAGTGTATAAACCAAGCTGGGGACTTGCCACTTCCCCATGCATATAGATTTTTTTTGCTTAAATGCAATGAGTCTCCCCCACTACTTCCGTGCAATGACCTCCATGCCCCTTCTCCCCTGACCTTCTGTGGAACTGAGGACAGGGCTGATTTTGAGGGCCCTGTATGGCCTGTGAAATGATGGAGGGGAAAGGCAAAAGATAAAAATGAGGCCTCTGTGCAGCCGGAGCTCTTGCAATCCCATTTTTATTTTTCTTGTTAATAGTGTCGGGCTGCAGATTCGGGCCTGACCCGAGCTAAGTTTTTCCTGGAGATTGCAGTAAAATCTTGCAACCAATCACCAGACTTTTCCCACGCAGGAAATGGGAACTGTATCGGGTCTAGAAAACAGTTGCACAAATTTCTCACGACTGTGCAAAATTTGGGTCCAGATGAATTGGCCTGAATCAAGTGCATCACTATCCGCTAAGATAGTGGAAACCATGGAGGATAAATCCTAATGCGGGGCCCCATCCATTCTAAGGGCCCTATAGTAGCCGAACAAGCCGTCTCTATGGCTTCTATGCCCTTGTACAAAGACATAAAGCAGCCTTGAGGCCGACAGCGAATCCCATAGGACATGCAGGGACTGTTACTATGCCGTCGCCGAGGCAGACTCCAGCAGAGGAAGCCACATTAGATTGTGATCTTGCAAATTCACACGGGACACCGGTGCTCTCCATAGAACACCCAGAGACGGGAACAGTCGGCCGCCCCTCCGCTGCTGAGCAAACGTTCCATCATGTCGGACATGCTGACCCCAATAGATCGCAGGACGACGGCACGCGGCCCTCCCAATAGTACCGCACTATCTGCTCTGGATGAAACCAAACTGCAAACACTGGAAACACCACAGCACTTGGGTCCTGGAGGCTCGTACTGTATTACCCAGCAGAGCCGCCTTAACAGCATTATGGGCCCTGTCCAAAAACATGACATCACCCTAGGTCATGCCTCTAGCCACCCCCCAGCACACCCATATTATCACGCCACTTATGTCTGGACACCTGCAGCCTACAAGACTCATTGGCAGGGCAGGGAGCCTTTGGCGCCCTTCTCCACCATGGTTTTTAGCTGTTTGCACATCCTAAAAACACATAAAATAAGCAAAACCAACCAAGGGATCCAGGGCATGTTTCTTGTATTCCTGTGACATACATACACCACTTGGGGCCCCTATACTTGTGGGGCCCCCGGGCAACTGCCTAGCATGCCCAATGGAAAAGATGGCCCTGTTACCCAGCACTCCTAGAAAGACTCCAGCACACCGAGGTGTTTGCATTTGTAGCCCTAAATATATCATATTCTCTAGATCCTTGAAAAATACATCGTGGGGCAATTATATAGGAATTACCCAGGATTCCGTTTCTGGGCAATTAAAGGGCTTTTCTCATCTCAGACATTTATCATGACTGTTTCGGGATCCCCTCCACCTCTTAGCTTGCCATGACCTGAAGTAGGAGGGATGGTTGGGGGGACTCTGTTCTCAAGATAGCTGCAGGACCTGTGGATATGCCATAAATGTCTGACACTGGAATCCCTGTTTAACTCCTTAACGACCGCGCACAGACTTTTGGTGTTGGGCATGTATTACTGAAGTGCATGCAGTGATTGGCGGTCTATAGCGCCTCTCTACAGTACAGTGCGGTACTACATGCCCTGTACTTCTCTTACATGTATTAGTGAGGTGCATGCAGTGATTGGCAGTTTATAGCTCCTCTCTACAGTACAGTGCGATACATGTCCTGTACTGCTCTTACATGTATTACTGAAGTGCATGCAGTGATTGGCGGTCTATAGCACCTCTCTATAGTACAGTGCGGTACTATGTGTCCTGTACTGCTCTTACATATAATAGCGAGGTTCATGTAGTGATTGGTGGTCTTTAGCACCTCTCTATAGTACAGTGCGGTACTATGTGTCCTGTACTGCTCTTACATGAAAATAGGAGTGCATGTAGTGATTGGTGGTCTTTAGCACCTCTCTACAGTGCAGTGTGGTACTACATGTCCTGTACTGCTCGTACATGTATTAGTGAAGTGCATGCAGTGATTGGCGGTCTATAGCCCTCTCTACAGTAAGTGCGGTTACTACATGTCCTGTACTGCTCTTACATGTATTAGTGAAGTGCATGCAGTGATTTGGGGTCTATAGCACCTCTCTACAGTGCAGTGTGGTACTACATGTCCTGTACTGCTCTTACATGTATTAGTGAAGTGCATGCAAGTGAATTGGCGGTCTATAGCGCCTTCTACAGTACAGTGCGGACTACATGTCCTGTACTGCTCTTACATGTATTAGTGAGGGCATGCAGTTGATTGGTGGTTATAGCCCTCTCTACAGTAAGTGCGGGTATACATGTCCTGTACTGCTCTTACATGTATTAGTGAGGTGCATGCAGTGATTGGTTGCTATTGCCTCTCTACAGTACAGTGGGTTTTTACATGTCCTGAAACTGCTCTTACATGTATTATTTGAGGTGCATGCAGTGATTGGTGCCTATGGCCTCTTCAAAAGTACAGTGCGGGTTACTACAAGTCCTGTAGCTGTCTTACATGTATTAGTGAGGATGCATGCAGTGATGGTGGTCTATAGCGCTCTCTATACGTACAGTGCGGTACTACATGACTTGTACTGCTTTTTACATGTATTAGTGAGGGCATGCAGGATTGGTGGTCTATAGCCCTCTCTACAGTACATGCAGTACTACATGTCCTGTACTGCTCTTACATGTATTAGTGGAGTGCTTGCAGTGATTTGGGGGTCTATAGTCCTCTCTACGGGTAAGTCCCGGTACTAAATTGTCCTTTTATGTCTTACATGTAGGAAATTGAGGGCTTTTTGGGGCAGTAAAGGCCCATTTTTCTTTCTTTCTGGTCATTGGTATAAAGTCCCACTGCCACAAAGGACTTTGCAGTGATTTGGTCATCCCCTCTTCTTGATGTTATATGGAAGGATGCACTTTATGTGGATTAGTATCTGCTTTATTTTCTGTAATCTTATTTTTGCATTATTATGTTGGGGACATTTTGGGGCCTCGGAACCAATCATCCGTTTCTCAGAAATTTCGGGTTTCACCATACAACGGTCGTCCCAGAACCAACGGCGATTGTATTTTCTGGGAACGCTGTACGAGGCGAGTAAAACCTTACGTCACGCTATTTTCCACCCTCGGACGAGCTCAATGGAGGGCTCGCATTCCTTCAATGGATTTACCTTGCAGAGATACAGACACTACATAGGTCACAATACTGAAGAGTTGTATATGAGGAGACTGGGGCAGGGATTATACACCAGGCTAAAAGAAGCAACAGCCGACCCAGCAAAACCTGCATTGAATCTAAACTTAATCCATAGTTGCTGGCGGGGTATAATGTGCCGCCTGATAAGACTTCTTAGATTCAGCAGAGATTATACACTCGCACTGACGTCCAGCGCCAAATCTCTGGCTTCAATATGTGCGCCTTACAGCCACCATCACCTCCGCCTGACCCTCCATCATGTCTAAAGATGCAGAAAGTGCACACAAAACTGACACGGAGCAGCCACTTCTAGAAAGAATTATACAATAAGGCATGCTGGGAGTTGTAGTCCTGCAGTATCTGGAGCGCTACAGCGAAGGAAATAATTATTTGATGCCGATTGTGTAAGTTTTCCACTGACAAACACATGAACAGTCTATAATTTTAAGGATAGGTAAATTTTAACATTGAGAGATAAAATATCCAAAATAAAATCCAGAAAAATCACATTGTATAAAATATATAAATTTATTTGCATTTTGCTGAGAGAATAAGTATTTGATCCCCAACCAACCATTAAGAGTTCTGGCTCAAACAGACTAGTTAGACACTCCTAATCAACTCGTTACCTGCATTAAATAGTCACCTTTATAAAAGACTCCTGTCCACAGACTCAGTCAGTCAGACTCTAACCTCTACAACATGGGCAAGACCAAAGAGCTTTCTAAGGATGTCAGGGACAAGATCATAGAGCTGCACAAAGCTGGAATGGGCTACAAAACCATAAGTAAGACATTGGGTGAGAAGGAGACAACTGTTGGTGCAATAGCAAGAAAATGGAAGAAGTACAAAATGACTGTCAATCGACATCGATCTGGGGCATGAAAAATCTCCCCTCATGGGGCATCCTTGATCATGAGGAAGGTGAGAGATCAGCCTAAAACTACAGGGGGGGAACTTGTTAATGATCTCAAGGCAGCTGGGACCACAGTCACCAGGAAAACCATTGGTAACACATTACGCCGTAATGGTTTAAAATCCTGCAGTGCCTGCGGGGTCCCCCTGCTCAAGAAGGCGCATGGTCAGGCCCGTCTGAAGTTTACCAATGAACACCTGGAAGATTCTGTGAGTGATTGGGAGAAGGTGCTGTGGTCAAAGGAGACAAAAATGGCGTTAACTTTAACTTTGGCGTTAACTCAACTTGCTGTGTATGGAGGAAGAGAAATGCTGCCTATGACCCACAGAACACCGTCCCCACTGTCAAGCATGGAGGTGGGAACATTGTTTTGGGGATGTTTCTCTGCTAAGGGCACTGAACTACTTCACCGCATCAATGGGAGAATGGATGGAGCCATGTACAATAAAATCCTGAGTGACAACCTCCTCCCTCCGCCAGGACATTAAAAACGGGTGGTGGCTGGGTCTTCCAGCAAGACTGACTCAAAACATACAACTAAGGAGTGGCTCAAAAAGAAGCACATTAAGGTCATGGAGTGGTTTGTCTTAAGCCCAAAGAAAACTTATGGAGGGAGTTGAAGCTCTGAGTTGCCAAGCGACAGCCTCAAAATCTTAATGATCTGTAAAGAGGAGTGGAGCAAATTCCTCCTGACATGTGCGCAAACCTCATCATCAACTAGAAAAAACATCTGACTGCTGTGCTTCCCAACAAGGGTTTTGTCACCAAGTATTAAGTCTTGTTTGTCAGAGGGATCAAATACCTATATAAATGTATTTGCATTTTGCAGTGAGAAATAATTTATCACATGGGTCAAGGCCTGCAGGCTGAATTTGGCCGTCACATCATTTTGTGTGGCCTGCAAGACGAGGAGGGATGGACAAGGTCAGAACACGGAAAGACCGGCTCCCTCCAAGGAGGATGCAGTCGCTGGTGGTAACAGTAGCATAGAGATAATCGTGGATTCTGAGCTCTGGCGCACACCTCCACACCGCTCTGTTCAGAAACTCCTCCTATGTCAAGCTCGAAATGTAGCATTTGTGCTACTGTTTGGAACTAGCTGGAACAGCGGAGCGGATGCAGACAGATGTCACTGCACCTCTGCTAACCCTACTGTGTATGAGGCCCAAGAGCAGACGGATGTCACTGCACCTCTGCTAACCCTACTGTGTATGGGGCCCCAGAGCAGACGGATGTCACTGCACCTCTGCTAACCCTACTGTGTATGGGGCCCCGGAGCAGACAGATGTCACTGCACCTCTGCTAACCCTACTGTGTATGGGGCCCGGAGCAGACGGATGTCACTGCACCTCTGCTAACCCTACTGTGAATCAGGCCCAGAGCAGACGGATGTCAGTGCACCTCTGCTAACCCTACTGTGTATGGGGCCCCAGAGCAGACGGATGTCACTGCACCTCTGCTAACCCTACTGTGTATGGGGCCCCAGAGCAGACAGATGTCACTGCACCTCTGCTAACCTTACTGTGTATGAGGCCCCGGAGCAGACGGATGTCACTGCACCTCTGCTAAACCTACTGTGTATGGGGATCCGGAGCAGACGGATGTCACTGCACCTCTACTAACCCTACTGTGTATGGGGCCCCAGAACAGACGGAGGTCACTGCACCTCTGCTAACCCTACTGTGTATGGGGCCCTGGAGCAGTCGCATATCACTGCACCTCTGCTAACCCTACTGTGTATGAGGCTCTAGAGCAGACGGATGTCACTGCACCTCTGCTAACCCTACTGTGTATGGGGCCCCAGATAAGACTATGTCACTGCACCTCTGCTAACCCTACTGTGTATGGGGCCCTGGAGCAGACGGATGTCACTGCACCCGCTAACCCTACTGTGTATGGGCCCCGGAGCAGACGGATGTCACCTGCAGCCTCTGCTAACCCTACTGTGTATGGAGCCTGGAGCAGGCAGATGTCACTGCACCTCTGCTAACCCTACTGTGTATGGAGCCTGGAGCAGACGGATGTCACTGCACTCTGCTAACCCTACTGTGTATGGGGCCCCGGAACAGATGGAAGTCACTGCACCTCTGCTAACCCTACTGTGTATGGAGCCTGGAGCAGACGGATGTCACTCCACCTCTGCTAACCCTACTGTGTATGAGGCCCCAGAGCAGACTGATGTCACTACACCTCTGCTAACCCTACTGTGTATGGGGCCCCAGAGAAGACGAATGTCACTGCTCCTCTGCTAACCCTACTGTGTATGAGGCCCCGGAGCAGACGTATGTCACTGCACCTCTGCTAACCCTCCTGTGTATGGGGCCCCGGAACAGACGGATGTCACTGCACCTCTGCTAACCCTCCTGTGTATGGCACCCCAGAGCAGATGGATGTCATTGCACATGTATGGTGGTGTTGGTTCTATGGCCCCTCCAGCAGCTGTGGGGGGTCCTGGATGGTGGTGTTGGCTCTATGGCCTCTCCAGCAGCTGTGGGGCCCCTGGATGGTGGTTTTGGCTCCATGGACCCTCCAGCAGCTGTGGGAGCCCCTGGATGGTGGTGTTGGCTCTATTGTCCCTATAGCAGCTGTGGGGCCCCTGGATGGTGGTGTTGGCTCTGTGGATCCTCCAGCAGCTGTGGAGCCCCTGGATGGTGATGTTAGCTCTATGGACCCTCCAGCAGCTGTGGGCGCGCATGGATGGTGATGTTGGCTCTATGGCCCCTCCAGCAGCTGTGGGAGCCCGTGGATGGTGGTGTTGGCTCTATGGACCCTCCAGCAGCTGTGGGGCCCCTGGATGGTGGTGTTGGCTCTATGGACCCTCCAGCAGCTGTGGGGGCCTGGATGGTGGTGTTGGTTCTATGGACCTCCAGCAGCTGTGGGTGCCCCTGGATGGTGGTGTTGTCTCTTTGGACCCTCCAGCAGTTGTGGAGCCCCTGGATGGTGGTGTTGGCTCTATGGCCCCTCCAGCAGCTGTGGGAGCCCCTGGATGGTGGTGTTGGCTCTATGGACCTTCCAGCAGCTGTGGGAGCCCCTGGATGATGGTGTTGGCTCTATGGACCTTCCAGCAGCTGTGGGGCCCCTGGATGGTGGTGTTGGCTCTATGGCCCCTCCAGCAGCTGTCTGGCCCCTGGATGGTGGTGTTGGTTCTATGGACCCTCCAGCAGCTGTGGGGGGTCCTGGATGGTGGTGTTGGCTCTATGGACCCTCCAGCAGCTGTGGGAGCCCCTGGATGGTGTTGTTGGCTCTATGGCCCCTCCAGCAGCTGTGGGGCCCCGGGATGGTGGTGTTGGCTCTATGGACCCTCCAGCAGCTGTGGGGCCCCGGAATGGTGGTGTTGGCTCTATGAACCCTTCAGCAGCATGTGGGAGCCCCTGGATGGTGGTGTTGGCTCTATGGACCCTCCAGCAGCTGGTGGGGCCCCTGGATGGTGGTGATGGCTCTATGGACCCTCCTGCTGATGTGGGGCCCCTGGATGGTGGTGATGGCTCTATGGACCCTACAGCAGCTGTGGGGCCCCTGGTTGGTGGTGTTGACTCTATGGACCCTCCAGCAGCTGTGGGAGCCTGGGTGGTGGTGTTGGCTTTATTGTCCCTCCAGCAGCTGTGGGGCCCTTGGATGGTGGTGTTGGCTCTATTTTCCCTATAGCAGCTGTGGGGCCCCTGGATGGTGGTGTTGGCTCTATGGCCCCTCCACAGCTTGTGGGCGCCTGGATGGTGGTGTTGGCTCTTTGGCTCCTCCAGCAGATGTGGGAACCCCTGGATGGTGGTGTGGGCTCTATGGCTCCTCCAGCAGATGTGGGAGCCCCTGGATGGTGGTGTTGGCTTTATGGCCCCTCCAGCAGCTGTCTGGCCCCTGGATGGTGGTGTTGGCTCGATGGACCCTCCAGCAGCTGTGGGGGGGCCGGGATGGTGGTGTTGGTTCTACGGCCCCTTCAGCAGCTGTGGGAGCCCCTGGATGGTGTTGTTGACTCTATAGCCCCTCCAGCAGCTGTGTGGCCCCTGGATGGTGGTGTTGGCTCTATGGCCCCTCCAGCAGCTGTCTGGCCCCTGGATGGTGGTGTTGGCTCTATGGACCCTCCAGCAGCTGTGGGGCCCCTGGATGGTGGTGTTGTCTCTATGGATCCTCCAGCAGCGGTGGGAGCCCCTGGATGGTGGTGTTGGCTCTATGGACCCTCCAGCAGCTGTGGGGCCCTGGATGGTGGTGTTGGCTCTATGGACCCTCCAGCAGCTGTGGGGCCCCTGGATGGAAGTGTTGTTGGCTCTATGTTCCCTCCAGCAGCTGTGGGAGCCCCTGGATGGTGGTGTTGGCTCTATAGACTCTCCACCAGCTTTGGGAGCTCCTGGATGGTGGTGTTGGCTCTATGGACCCTCCAGCAGCTGTGGGGCCCCTGGATGGTGGTGCTGGCTCTATGGACTCTCCAGCAGCTGTGGGAGCCCCTTCATGGTGGTGTTGGCTCTATGGACCCACCAGCAGCTGTGGGAGCCCCTTAATGGTGGTGTTGGCTCTATGGACCCTCCAGCAGCTGTGGGAGCCCCTGGATGGTGGTGTTGGCTCTATGGACCCTCCAGCAGCTGTGGAGCCCCTGGATGGTGGTGTTGGCTCTATGGACCCTCCAGCAGCTGTGGGGCCCCTGGATGGTGGTGTTGGCTCTATGGACCCACCAGCAGCTGTGGGAGCCCCTGGGTGGTGGTGTTGTCTCTATGCACCCACCAGCAGCTGTGAGATGTAGTCGACTCCAAATACCTGTGACAACCTACCAGGACCTTATTTAGTCACCCCCAGCCTGTCTAGCTGCTGTCTGGGCTGCACACGGCGGCTATCTGGTCATAATAATGTGACAACTGTATAATTCTGCAATAAGACTGAGCAAACAATGGACAAAATAAAGAACCGTGAACTATAATAAGTAAAAAAATAAATCCCCTTGTATATTTGCCGCACTCTACAAAATGACAATTCGGCAAAACATCCCTTTGAGTAAACCTGGGAGCCGCCTGTCAGAAGCGCTGACAATTCCGCTGATTGCGAACTGGAAAACGAGGACGGCTCGCTGGAAGAAATCAGCTTGTCTAAAAGTAGCCGCGCAGCAGACGGGAAGATCCCACTTCCACAGACCTTGAGAAGTGCGGAGCCCGAGGAGGGAGGAACGAGTCCTCCGCATTCCTGGCGAGAACGGACACGGGAGACACTCATCAGCGTTTTCCGCAAGGTGAGGCTGATGCAGATTTACTGACGCGGTGTCAGGAAGTAATTAATGGGGATAACAGCTCATAACCGGCGGAGGGTGACGCCGCGCACCTGCGGCTCTAGGAGATAAGTTAGCATCTTCACTGCGGGATATGGGCCGCCTGCTCTATAGAGAACCTGCATTCAGCCCAAGACACTGGAGCCATATACTAATCCAGAGTAGGACCGGGGGCTGCAAATACAAGAGAAAGGCATCAAACTATTTAAAGGGGATTTCCATGAATCCAGAAGATGGGCCGGAACTGTGTGATACCTGGTCCCCCCCTCAATGGTCAGCAGAATTAAGTCAGGAGGGCTGCAGACCCTTCAATATTCACATCTGTCCATGAGGCTTTACCTTGTACTGAAGCTCAGCGCTACTGGAGATTTCCAAAACACCCATTGCATACTAAAGGGGTGCACCCAGTGAAAGGATAGGTGCAGGTCACACCTTCGGGATCTGGGCCCGTGAAAGTGTCGGCACAAAACTGGTCTCGCTTGTGCACAACTCTTCACCCCGTTCTATGGCAGATCTGAATTCAGGTGAGTGGTGTGCGTCCCCATAGAACAGCATGGAGAGCTGCGCACAAGCACAGCCTGCTCTCAGTTATTAGCAGACATTTTTGGGGCCTGCACCTATCACACGTTGATGGCACAGGATATCGATACGTCATCAAAGGGCAAGGTGGGAGCTCCCCTTTGAACTAGCAGCTGAAGCACCAATGTTAGGAGGATAGTACAGTACATAGCGCCGGGCGTCCTGCAGACAAGGCGGCCCCGGGGCGGGGAAGGGGGGGCGGGGCCCCCGGGGGGGGGAGGGGGCGGCCCCCGGGGGGAGGGGGGCGGGCGGCCCTCGGGGCGGGGGCGGGCGGGCCCCCCGGCCCGGGGGGGGGGCTCCCCTTTGAACTGCAGAGCTGAGCACCATGTTAGGAGGATGTACAGGACATGAGCGCGGGCGTCCTGGCAGACAAGGCGGCCCCCGGGCGGGGAGGGCGGGGCGGGCCCCCCGGGCGGGGAAGGCGGGCGGCCCCCGGGCGGGGGGGGCGGGCGGCCCCCGGGCGGGGAGGGCGGGCGGCCCCGGGCGGGGAGGGCAGGCGGCCCCCGGGCAGATGGCACCAGGCGGGAAGGCGAGTTACCGATTAGAGGCAAGCATCACCACTTATCAAAAGTCAGACAACCCCTTTAAACTAAAAGGGTTTGTCCACCTAGTTTAATTCAAATACATTATTACTGTTACTGTAGTAAAGTGTAGAAAAAAATAAATACAAAACATCTACCTTTGTGGTCTGCAGTGTGATTTACATTGCTTTTAATATGAAACGCGCATCAGCGTTCAGACAAGTGATCGCTGATGCGTTTCACTGCGTCTTTCGGATCCGTTCCATGAATTGTCCTGTCCATCCTTGGTCTGAAAGACGCAGCAGGAGCCCTATAATAAACTATAGGGTGCGATCCTGCTGCATCCAACACGCAGCTGCATGTTAGATACGTGTTGGATCTGTTATAGATCTGATCACTGCAGCGTTTCTGGATCCGATTTGTTAAAATCTTTAAGACACTGCTTTCAAAGCAGTTTTCGGAGCATTTCCGCTCCCAAAACAGCATCAAAACCTCACCTGAAACATTTCTTCAGAAGAGGTTTTAGATCATGTTCACACGGCTTATTCACGGCGGATTTGTGAGCCGGATTGCGCTGTCATTATCTACGGCGCGTCCGCGCCGTAAATAATGTGCATGTCACTTCCTCCCCCCGCGTCGGATTCGCTGAGCGGGGAGGAGTGACGGAATCCACTGTTCTCTATGAGAGCAGTGGATTACCGTAATTGCTGCCGCGGTTTGGGCCCACCGTACTGAAGCGCAAATCCGGTGCGGAGTACGGCGCCAATCCGCGGACAAATAAGCCATGTGAACGAGGCCTTAGCGGCGTTTCTCGGCACGTTTTTAGACAAGGTTTTGGCCGAGGTTTTCACCCATTCAATAGCCAGGTCAAAATAATGTCGAAAAACACTCCAAAAACGCGTCAAAAAACGCTCCAAGGATTGACATAACACTTCTTTTTCATTGCTTCCAAATAAGCGCGTAAAACCCTTGTCGTCCATGAACTACAACAAGGTTTTACATAGGAATCAATTAAATGAACTGGGGACGTTTTGGAGGCATTTTGGGTGAGGAAATACTCCGAAAACCGCGTCCAAATCAGCCGTGTGAACATACCCTTAAAGTGGATATAGAAAAATCTGTAATAATGGCCTGTCTACATGGCATGGTTTTACAGTTGGATTTTCAACCATCCTCACAGACCTCAAAAGAAAATCCAGGCCGTAGTCTATAACATGTCAGATCTCGAAGCCGACGGCTTTGCAAAAACTTGGAACATGTACATTTTCCTGCTGGATTTATGGCGGAAGATGCACTGTTCAATGTTACATGGGCCAGACAAAATCCGACCACAAAATGCGCCCCCCAAAAAAATAAAAAAACATAGTAAAATACTGTCAGATTTATAGAATCCGACCCGTGTATTACAATTGCCGTGTGGACACAATTGTGTGAAAAAATGCACCTTAGATCCACCGTTTGAACCTGCCCTTGTAGATTGGTGTGAGGAAGAATTCACTTTACTTCATCCCCCATTCCTATCTAGTCAGATCACAGATGGGTCCCAGCCTCCCAGGAAAGCTCCATTTACACGTTAATTAGCCCATCCATGACCCATTGTACATGCTCTCCATAGGATGTTGGCACAGCAAAGGATACATGGACACCTCAAAAGAACCCTCACTTCCATTAATTAGCAACTGAACAAATGCTGCCTCAAAACCCCAAGCTTCAAAGATTTCAATTACTCAATCCTAGCCGACCCGTCTCCGATATTTCATATCGATTCATATCGATCCGCTCATAACTGGTCCATGGCGAGTTCATATCGCAAAACATGGAACTCCCCACACACACACAGCCACCATTTCCAGGTTTCTGAGGCGCAGGGGGACCGAGATATCCAGAACCGGACCTACGGAGCCCATAAGATAGGCGTGTCTGATATCCGGGCGTCGTGTAGGCCCAGCCGGTTATGATGGTTGCTACCGGCTCGGTTTCTGTGCCAATGCCCTGCCGCGTTATGGTCCATTTTTGTGTTTGTATCAGAAACTGCATGACCTGAGTGGAGGAGTTCTTAGACCGTCCCAGGGGTGTGTGGGGGCGTGTAAGGGGGCTGCCATGTGGGCTGTCCCCTCACAGATATAAGCAGGAGCCCAGGTGGGCTCTACCGTTGATCCATGGAGGGGGGCACCTAAGAGCATTTCTAGGAGCATCCACCCACAGAAGCCAGGCCGCATACGCCCCCCATGTAGGCCTTTTGTCTGTAACCCATGCTTGTATGTGCACCCCTGACTCTTACCTGTATATTATTATCCTTTTGTATATATTTGTCTAGTGTGCCCTCCAAGGCGAAATAAATCTATAAACTTTAATCTGAGTTAGTCTGTCTTGATCATCGGCCTCACACGGCAAGTACTCGGTCTATAAAATATAGCTACCCCAAGGCTGGTTTCGGCCACGGACCGGTCTTATAACTAAACTAGAAACTGGTGGCAGCCGTTCAGGGTTCTGGACGAGGAAAGTGTTCTCTCGTCCTCCCTGGTTCTCCTCTGGCCCGTGTGGACAGGGGTTAACAGTGGAACATTATCTGGCTGACCTTGTGCACCCCTAGGGGGGCCGTGCAACGTCGAGATACACCCCAAGTCAGGCCGTCGTCCCTCGAGTGGGCCGGCGGTTGGACTTTTTCGTCACAATTGGTTACCAATTTTATCCCTATTGACATTGCGGTGGAAGTCGAAATCCGCAATAAAACGTACTGTGCAGTGTTATATGGGCCGGACGAATCCAAAATCCGACCACAACATGCACCCCCCAAAAATTTAAAAAAAAAATTTGTAAAATACTGTCAGATTCAGGTTCAGATTCAGGAATTCAACCCATGTATCACAATGGCCTAAAGCTGCAACCAAATCTGTGGAAAAAATGCGCCCTAAATCCACCGTGTGAACGTACCCTTATAGATTTGTTACCGATTTTACCCCCATTGACAGCGCAGTGGAAGTCGAAATCTGCAATAAACCTACCACTGCAGACTTTGTTACGTTTCCTGCCCAAATCTGAAGCAACGTCTGCAACTACAGCTTTTAAACCCGTTCAGAATCTGCAGGAAAAAGCAGCAGCGGCAAATCCGCAACGGAATCTAAACAATTTGATCAAATTTTCTTGCAGATTTAGTTACTGCTCATCTGTACGGTGAACCCTCAGCCTGTGTCCGGTGTGGGCACACCCTAAGCGGACAGTGGCATCACTGCTGAGTTGCGTAGTACGTTGTGCACGGTTGGAGGCGGCATATCGCCGGCGCCGGATGTCATCGACCCTCTTGTAGACATCACACGTCTCTTTCTATCTGAAGAATCGCTCCATTTCGAGAAATATTTCTTATTTAGTCTCTGATTATTTGTCCTAAAATTCCCATCTGCTGCTAAGTCTTGGCGGCAGCCGCGTAGATTTTCATTCAGATGCAGCAGAGAATGAAGCCGCGGGCGACGCAATGCTGGATAATTACCCCCTCCCCCCACGCTCATTACCTTCCAAGCTCATCGCTGCCACCATCAGTGCAATTTTATTCTAAACACAAGAAACACACAAAAAATTGAAGTCCAAACGAGCAGTGCACTAAAGGGAAGGCTCGTCTGTGTACACAGCCCATCAGGCTGCACAATGGGACCCCCAGGCACCAGCCTGAGCCCAACCAGGATGATCTACTGCAGCAGAGTATAAGTGTACGTTCACATGGCGGATCACGACGCGGACGTTTTCAGTGCTGAATCAGCGTTGTATCCTCGGCGTTTCCGCCCTTGTACACGCACAATTACGATGAGGAAAGCAGGGCGACCGCTCCAGGCAGATTTCTGCCTCCTATAGTTAGTATTGTTGGCACGTAAAACACGTCAAGTGATTGGGGTCAATTCTTTGTAGGTGCTAGGAATAGCAGAGCTGAAATGTCAGTTACTGCTGTAGAACCGCCAACAGCCTGAACAGGAAGTGGAAGCCTGAAGCTATAGAACCACCCGCAGCCTAGACAGGAAGTGGAAGCCTGAAGCTATAGAACCACCCGCAGCCTAGACAGGAAGATGGAGCCTGAAGCTGTAGAACCGCCACCAGCCTGAACAGGAAGTGGAAGCCTGAAGCTATAGAACCACCCGCAGCCTGAACAGGAAGTGGGAGCCTAACACTGTAGAACCGCCCACAGCCTGAACAGGAAGTGGGAGCCTAACACTGTAGAACCGCCCAAAGCCTGAACAGGAAGTGGGAGCCTAAAACTGTAGAACCGCCCAAAGCCTAAACAGGAAAATGGAGCCTGAAGCTGTGGAACCGCGCCACAGCCTGAACAGGAAGTGGGAGCTTAAAGCTGAAGAACCACCCACAGCCTGAACAGGAAGTGAGAGCCTGAAGCTGTAGAACCGCCCACAGCCTGAACAGGAAGTGGAGCCTGAAGCTGTAGAACCACCCACAGCCTGAACAGGAAGTGAGAGCCTGAAGCCGACTATGAAGCGCACGCTCTGTGAAACAGCACGGTACGAACACCCCTTTAACTCGGAATTCAATAGTTGTGTACGTTGAAAGGGGTTTTCTAAACTGGACAACCCCTTCAAATAGTTGGGTTCAGAATGACTGATCAGTCAGTGGTTCTGGCATGCCGTTCATGAATCAGGCAGCTCAGGATGAACACAGAATGTACGGGAATGTGAGAAAATACTCAACAATGCATCTGTAAGTGCAATCTACAGGGGCCTCCTGGGATAAGAAGTCTTCTGTGAACATCCAACAAGGTGACCGACCTGCATTAGTCATTTCCATATCTGACGATATTAACCAGAAGCATTAGAAGACTACGATCTCCAGGTCACCGAGGCCTAGAAAGATTGTCCAACCCTATAATACACGGCTTCCTCCTCGCCAGAGCGGCTGATGAGCCCGACCCCGTGACTTTCCACCCCCGGCTCTCACCACCGCTCCGCTCGTTATGTGGAGATGTTATTATTGCATGTGACCGGATTGCAGAAGGCGCTGTAATGAGAAGCAGGGTGTGCGCCATCATCTCAGGGGCGCGCGCTGTGGTTTGGTGGTTAAACCCGAGCCAGATGTATCAGAAGGACAGATCTCATATCACGAGCCCCCGGCCAACAGCAACTCCTCCTCAGGTGACAGCAGGAGCCTCCGAAATCTGAGTGACAGGCGATATGGCCTCCACTGCAGACTCCTAAATGAAGGCTTATAGTCACACATGGCTTTCACCCTTGTTAGAACTGATCTTTATCATCATTACATACAGGAGACAGTTAGGGTATGTTCACACGGGGTAATTTCGGCAGGCATTTTGCGTCATATTTGTACTCCAATACGAGCGAGATGCGCGCCGCAATTACAGTAATCCATAGTCCTCAGAGAACTATGGATTACGCCTCCTCTTCCCGCTCGCACAATACCACCCCCTCCCCCCCCTCCCCCCCCCCCCGCCCGCATTGCGACTCCCAGACACCTGGTGAAATTGCGGGGCGTACTGTACGTCCCACAATTACGCCATGTGAACACAGCCTAAGGGTCTGTTCACACAGCTGATTTTGATGTGGTTTTTGAGGCGGTTTTCAAAGCGTTTCCGCTCCCAAAACAGCGTCAAAACCTCGTCTGAAACGCGCTTCTTCAGCTGATGTTTTAGATTCGTTTCTGGCCGCGTTTTTGGACGAGGTTTTCAACACTGTTTTTACCCACACAAAATAGTCGCCAGGTCAAAAAATGCGCCAAAAAATGCGAGTAACGCGCCTAAAACACACTTCTAGAATTGACGTGACACTTCTTTTTCAGCGCCAAAAACCGCTCCCAAAGAAGCGCGTAAAAATCTCGTCATGTGTGAACCACAACAGCTGTTTAGCATAGGAATCAATGAAATGAACTGTGGGGGGTGTTGGACACCATTTTGAGCGCGGAACGCTCCGAAAACCGCATCGAAATAAGCCGTGTGAACAAACCCCGACTGTGGCATTCCTTTACAGAGGGCCCCTTACTTCTTCTCATAGCTCTTTCTTGGTAAAGAATTGTATTTCCATTTACAATGAAATAACACTCCTCAGGCTCCTAACACTCCTATGTATGTAACCCCCTCGAATGTACAGCGCCCTGGAATCAATGGCGCTTTAAAATAAATAATAATAATAATAATAGCTAACTTTTCTTAAAAACCATCTACATTGCATTATTCCTCTGTTGTTCAGCTAGAAAATGTAAAGGGATATTCCAATTTCATTGATTAGATTCATTCCAATGGAAAAAGATCGCTTCAGTGCTTGGTTGCAGAACTAAAGGGAGTACAGGGGGCTCCTGTACCAACTAATACCTCATATTTAACATTTTTCCACTATGTCATATTTTTTATCTGCCCAACAGTGCTGGGGAGCGGAGGGTGCCTGTGTTTTGTGTTGGACACCTAGAAAGTGCTGGGCGGCCCGCATAATCTAATGGGCTGCCCAGTATGGGCGTCACTAATAGGTTGTAAGCCAGCATGGTGCACCACACGTATCTGTATTTATGGCACCCTTCTGTATCGCCTTATTTATATGCAATTGTAGTACCAGCAACCACCCCCCTCATGCACTGAGGTCGTGTGAGTGGTTGTTCTATTGGTATTTTTGCATTTGTGCAGTCTCCCCTTGCATTATACTGTGGCTTTTCTGCATGCTGATGTGAACAGGTATTACATTAATGTGCAGTTTTTTATCATCTAATTGTTCCCCTAGCAGTGGGGTGTGTGAGCTGCTGCTCAGCAATCAGCTGCACCTGTTAATTTTTCCCAGGTAGCATATAGGCTAGAGCTGCCTGCTACTGGGTTCAGTCTAGTCCAGCCATTGAGCTGTGAATATGGCCCAAAAATTGTAGTGTTTTTTGAGTAAGTAATGTCCCATTTTTTGTATGTGTCAGAACTAAATTACCACACAATTGTGGGAAAGATCATTAAAGAGTGTTTGCTTATTTATTAAAACAATACAAAGACTAAGGCAGACTACGCGTTTCACGCTAGGACCAGCGCTTCCTCAGGTCAAAACAGGAGACATAACCACGTTAAAATAACCCTTGGTATACGGTTAGTGATTGCTGGCAGACAAACCGGCAGGTGAAAAGGTAACAGACAAAATGTAACGGAAGACAAAAAAAATACTAAAAACAAAAACTATATCAAAGAACAATAACAACAAACTAGAATTTAAATGTCCCTCATCATGCACATGAGGTCTGTCAGCAATCCTATGCCGGCAGGTGAAAAGTGACGCACAACCAGTACTCGGGTTGTCTCACTACAGACTTTTTCCCCCTTCTAAGCCACTCTTGCCTCTCACCCAGCCAACCAGTAAGATCTATGCTGCACTGATGAGGGGCAAATACCCCAAAACATGTTGTATATGAACTTAATGGTTTGGCCAATTTTTCACATTGCAAGGGGCCCCCGCTACATTGAATGAGGATAATACATAAAAGAGTGCGTGGGAGTCCAAAATCTTTTCCCATAAGCCTTTTTCTTAATGCAAAAAATCGTGAGGGCTGAATGGGAGAAATCCCCAAAAACCGACCCAATTTATTTTGGTTCCTTCCTCAAGGAAATTTTTCCCCTTTCGAACCACTCTGCCTCTCACCCAGCCAACCAGTAAGTTCTACACTGCACTGATGAGGGGCAAATACCCTGAAACAGCTGTCTGTAGATGAACTTAACTGGTTTGGCTCAATTCCCTTTCACACTGGAAGGCTCCTGCGAGCTACATGTGAACTGAGGATAACTACATCCAATAGCGTGCGCTGTGGAGCTCCTCAGCTCTTTTCCCAACAGCCTTTGCTTTATGAAAAACAGTCACTGAGGTCTGAAAGGCGCGTAAATCCTCACACCAACCAATTTATCGGTTCCTCTCCTCAAGGAGAGATTCCCCCCCCCCCCCTTCTACAGACTTTGATGACATATAGTCAAAAAAAAGAGAATGGCCAGCAATCCAGTGGAAAATGCAAAAAAGTCGCCTTTATTCATTAAAAGCAAGTGGAGACATCACAAGCCAAAACATGGTGGCTGCAGACGCTGACGCGTTTCAGGTTTCACATAACCCTTAGTCGTAGCACAACAGCCATATGAGCAACACACATTTATATACCATGTAATAACAGAACTCACCTGTGTGAAGGGTGCTCCGATCGGCGCGTCCCCCGGCCGCGCATGCGCTGCCCCGACTTCCGGGACGCCGAGCTACAAGTGCCGGCACCCAGCCCGCCACGAAGCCACACCCACAATATAGCAGCCGAGATCAGACGGCTATATACGGGACTTGACTGTCAAAAGACCATTTTTTTGAAATAAGCCCTAATGAAATATCTGATGTAGTGGGTAATATTTCCAATGAATTTTCCAACATGATGTTTCAAGAACAGGTTGCAGTATTGACCTTCCAAGAGTTAGACATTACCTCTAAAGCCCCCTTAGTTGGTCCTAATGCATTTCATGTGAAGAATCCCACGTTCTATCCCGTTCATGCTAGAACTGATAGCATGGAATTATTCCAAACTCTAATTGGACAAGAGATTAAAGGGTTCTAATCTTTCAGTAAAACAGCACTAGTGGAGCTTCAGGGCAAGCAACATGTGGTCTTTAAAATGGCCGACAAGGGGTGGGAACAGTGGTGGAGATGAATAAGAATGATTATATGCAACAAATGACGCAATTGGTGTCAGACACCGCGACATATAAAAAATTGTCAATAAATCCCACAACATCCTTTTGTTCTAAACTAAGATTGTTGGTGGGAGAAGGCAAGGCCTTACATGTCTTGTCTGAGGAAGAGTCAGATTTTATTCTGGATTCCGACGCCACTGTTCCCCTCTTGTATGGATTGCCCAAGGTACATAAACAGGTTGTGCCGCCTCCCAATAACTAAAATGCACATCCCCCAAAAACTTTTTTGAAAAACAAAAAAAAAAAGAGCATAGGTGCACACTGGTGTGGCAGTAACCTACAAACACAATCCAATATCAGCAGCACACTACTAGCACTAAAAAAAAACTATCAAGAAGAACATAGGAATTTTTGGAAAAGCATTTCTGCTACTTAGGATACATGAAAAATGTTTGAGGTTCTTAGTTCACATTTTTGATCAAAACTGCTTAAGCCCACCTCCCAATCAGCAAGTGTGGAGGTCTGAACCGGCCTCAAGAGAGGTAATGTTAGTGTAGGTTCCCACCTGTATTGAGGTCCCCTCGCTGATTGGGAAGTGGGCTTAAGCAGTTTTGATCAAAAATGTGAACTAAGAACCTCAAAAAAAATGTTCATGTATCCTAAGTAGCAGAAATGCTTTTCCAAAAATTCCAATGTGCCTTTGATAGTATTTTTTTAGTGCTACGGTAGTAGTGTGCTGCTGATATTGGATTGTGTTTGTACTGTGAACACCACTGGTGGGCCCCAGGCACCCAAGTCCAACACCGAATACAAGTGCATACAATGATGTAAGGTGTTAAGGACTCCCCAACAATTTTGTCCTGTAGTGAGAAGATTTGTAAGAAAATATAAAACATAAGGTTTGTCATTGGAATGTCTTCAGAAATCTATAGATCTGTCCATATGGGGTACCACCACCACCACCTCTGTATCCACCTTCTCCATTAACTCCTCCAGTGATGTGACAGCCATGACGCGCCTCAGTGATCCTACTTGTACGGGTCTCCCCGCTAACCGGGACAGACGTCTGCCAGGGCGGATGCACTTGGGTTGTTACTGGCAAAGAGCCGAGCGGCAGAGGGATATCGGCGCTGCCAGCTGCTGCGCGCTCTGCAGACAATTGCTCTGCATCTGAAGACAATCCAAGGAGGGTTTTGTCACCGACTTCAATAAAACGTGAAAACACAACCTCCCCGAGGTGGATAAAATCTCCAAGAAATGTATCTACGAACCAAAGCCTGGTCACAACTTAACTATACAGTTGAGTCACATTATTATGACCATTTCCGCCGTGGGCAGCAGGTAGCTCGAAGGTGGTCATGTGTTGTGTGCTGGCTTGGTGGGTATGTAAGGTGTGATAGGCTGTCTGCATACATATCCCCTAATGCTGCCATGGGTAAAAGGGACAATTTATCAGTTGCAAAAATGGATGATTATAGACTTTTGGTTGCAGGGTGTTGGTATTTTTGATACTGCGCAGTTTGTGACCTGTTGGCGGCTGCTGTGATGAAAGTATCATGAGAGGACAAACGGCGCCATTGTGAATAAGAGACGTGGACATTGTGGAGAACCACGGGCCACGGCATAGGGTAGAAGCAGCACTTTCCAAGGCCTCTCGTCAACCCTTCCCTGCACCGAGGAGGAGCAAGAACTCACAAACCGCTCCCTACAGATAGGTCTAAGGGTCTTTCATAAACTGGGCTTCAATTTACAGGGTAACGGCCTATAAGTGGCACTAGGGTCGCTATAGTTTTATTATTACTCATTTGCATACTTTTTTTTTCCCCAGGAAGCACGGCCTTTAAGCCTCCCTATACACCTGCGTCTCCACAAGGAGAACCAATACCTTCCAAGAGTGATAGAAAGTACCCGCACTCTCTGTCTATGGTGGGAGAACGGCGGCCAGATATTTGGGATATTATAAGAGGGAGCCACATCATGTCTGGAGGACACGAGAACAGTCCAAAGTGATCGGCACCAGCTCAGATAAATTAAAAATAAAGGCGTTTCTTTGGACAATATAAATGCCAAAAACAGTGCACAGAAGAATCAGAGGGGCGTCAAGGCCGACGCGTTTCGGGTGGCACAATGTCCTTAGTCGCAGCTAAGGGCAACATACCTGTCTATTGTCTGGAGGACGCCCTGACCTGCTGATTTCATAAGGAAACACACGGCGACGGGTTTTCTTCAAATTAAACTTAACGGAAAATTGTATCTTTCATACAGAAACCACCGGAGGAGTTAAACAGGTTCAGTAATTAATAAAAAGTCGTCCCAGGGAGTTAAGACGCTGGAGAGCGCGCGGCTAATTACTTCACTGTGCCCTGGTTTCTGTACTATTTAAGACACTGAGCAATTACAGCTCACAAGAGACGGCCGCCATCGGTCACCCTGACGGCGGCTGTGCACCTGCCGACTGGAGGATCAACCCAGAATACTGCAATATCAGCGCTCGCTGCCTCCTACCAATATACAGGAACGCTTTTATAGAGCGCTATGGATTATGCGTCGTCCCCCTGCTTATACGATTGTATTGTACGCGTGGGAGGAGAATTGACATATCAATTGTTAGGCTATGTTCACACGGCGTAATTGCGACATGTCACTTATCTCCCCGATCGTATTGTATGAGCGGGGAGAGGGGGCGTAATCCATAGTTCTCATAGAGAAATTACCGTAATTTCGGCGCGCATCTCGCCCGTATTAGAGCGCAAATACACGGCGAAATGCATGCCGAAAGTACGGCGTGTGAACATACCCTTAGCGGCGAATACGCGCCACTGACAATGCATGTCTATGGGGCCGGCGCCTGGCCGCCCAAACCCCCCACCCGACCCCGTGCTTTGGAATTACGCACTGATCAGCGCATGGTTCCAAAACACCCGGCGTATTGCAGCACGTACTATACGCGCCGCAATAAGCAGTGTGAACATACCCATACATTTCTGCCTTGGATCCAACTGTATTAAACTGAGGAAAGTGTGCCGCTGCGTCCCTCCGTATCCAGTGTCAGGACGGGCAAACATGCCTGCAGAGCCCCTCTAGGATGTATTCACACGGATGATTTTTATGCTGTTTTCAGGGCACTTTTGCTGTAGATTCTGTTTTTTACTTGCTTATTTGCAGCGCTGAAAGATAAGTGACGTCAATTCTTGAGGAGTTTTCGGCAAGTAAAATGCCCATAGGAAACAATAGAGAGCTGCAAAACAGCATCCACGATGCCTTTCACAAAGTGCGGCGCATTTTTATAACCTTGGTTGAATACAGATTTGTGCCCCAAAAAATTGTATGGGTGTTTCAGAAAGAAAACGGCGCTGAAAACCCACGTGGAGAAAATGGTCATCAAATCCTCGTCTGCTGCATATGAGGCGGTTTTCAGACGAATATTTGACGCCGATTTTGGGGTTTAAAAAATCAGCCGTGTGACCAAATCCTAAGGGCTCGTTCACACGGCTTATTTTGACGTGGTTTTGGACGAGGTTTTCAGAGCATTTCCGCTCCCAAAACCTCGCCTGAAACACGCTTCTTCAGAAGAGGTTTTAGAGGCGTTTCTCAGCGAGGTTTTGGATGAGGTTTTCACCCATACAAATTAATAGCCAGGACAAAAACCGCGCCTAAAACACGCTTCAAGACTTGACACTTCTTTTTCAGCGCTTCCAAAGAAGCGTGTAAAAACCTCGTCGTGTGTGATCTACAACGAGGTTTTACATTGGAATCAATTAAATGAACTGAGAGCGTTTTGGATGAGGTTTTGGGCGAGGAAACGCTCCGAAAACCTCGTCCAAAACCACGTCATAATAAGCCATGTGAACATGGCCTTAGAGTCACTGCCTCATTTTGACATTCCCTTTATACTTGGCCACATGTTCTACTACGTCTCCAGTAATGGCCACTCAACAGGAGAGCAGCGGTCAGTCGATTGCCTTGGTTACTCTTGTATGAAAAAGGCCGTTTCGGCCGTAGCAGCCCTTCATCAGGGACCCACACGTGGGAAGAAGGAGCAGGAGTGCTCCTCCTTCCCACGTCTCGGTCCCAGATCAAGACTCATAAGTGACTGAGTAGGAAGACATTTTACCCTTCCTGGGTCCCTGATGAAGGCCTACTATGGCCGAACCCGTCCCCAGGGGATATTTACTAATCTTTTAATATGCAATCTTCATTTTGAAGGGAGATTGATGTGAAACACTTGTTATTAAATAAATTTTCCCTTTAATTCATAAGGAGTCTGCGGCCGGGGAGGGGTTAAAATGTCTTCCACCCACTAAATTGTGAGTTTTTCTGTTATCCCCTAGGTTCTTTTTTTATTAGGCTTTAAGGCAATGAAAAAAATGCCACAGGGGGGTTAGGCTAAGAAGCCCGGGGTCGGGCAAGACCTGTTAGGGGTATAGGGGTTCAGAAAATTCTCCGAAAAAGGGAAAAGGGGATGTGTTGGGGGTGTTGGGGGGGAAAAAAAGTAGCTCAAAAGGGGTATGTTCCTCATTGGGGGAAGGCACCATGTGGGTTGTGGAGCTTTTACCCCCCATGGCGTAGGTAATAAAAAAGGGGAAGGTTCCTCATTTTAGGGGCACCATGTAGGGGTGGGGACTTATACCCCATGGTCTGTATGTAATATATAAGGGTAAGGTTTCCCTCATTAGGGAGGGCCCCCGTGTGGTGGGGGTGAGACTTAACCCCATGGTCTGTTGTAATATATAAGGGTAAGGTTTCTATTTTTAAAGGCACCTGTAGGTGTGTGGAGACTTATACCCCATGGTCTGTGTAATTTAAAGGGGTATGTCCCTCATTTTTTAAAGGGGTCCATTAGGTGTGTGGGACTTATACCCCTGGTCTGAGTGTAATTTTTGGGGTAAGGTTCCCATTATAAAAGGGCCCCATGTAGGTGTGTGGAGACTTATCCCCCATGGCTGTATTTAAATATTTAAGGGAATGCCCCTCATTATTGGGGCCCCCCATGTAGGTGTTGGGGCTTTCCCCATGGTCTGTAGTGTAATATATAAGGGTAAGGTTCCCCATTATATGGGCCCCCCAGTAGGTTGGGGGGCTTATACCCCATGGTCTGTAGTGTAATTTTAAAAGGGGTAAGGTCCTCTTTTTTAGGGGCACCTGTAGGGTTTGGGGAGACTTATCCCCCATGGTCGTATTTAAAATAAAGGGAAAGGTTCCTCATTGGGATGAGGCACCTGTAGTGTGTGGAGACTTATCCCCATGGTCTGAAAGTGTAATATATAAGGGATAGGTTCCTAAATTATATAGAGGCCCTGTACGTGTGTGGAGACTTATACACCATGGTCTGTAGTGTAATATATAAGGGTAAGGTTCCTTTCATTAGGTGGAGAGGCACCATTAGGTGGGTGGAGACTTTTACCCATCTTGGTCTGTAGTTAATATATAAGGGAAGGTTCCTCATTATTTAGAGGCAACTTGTACGTGGGTGGGAACTTATACAACCATGGTCTGTATTTTTAATATTTATAAGGTAAGGTTCCCTCATTATATAAGCCCCCATGTAAGTGTGTGGAGACTTATACACCATTGGTCTGTAGTTGTAATAAAAAGGGTAAGGTTCCTATTAAAATAGAGGCACCTGAAAGGTGTGGGGGAGACCTATACACCATGGTCTGTAGTGAATATATAAGGGTAAGGTTCCTCATTAATAGAGGCACCATGTAGGTGTGTGGAGACTTATACCATGGTCTGTAGTGTTAATATATAAGGGTAAGGTTCCTATTATTAGAGGCACCATGTAGGTGTGTGTGAGACTTATACACCATGGTCTGTAGTGTAATATATAAGGGTAAGGTTTTCCTCATTATAAGAGGAGGCCCCATGTAGGTGTGTGGGGACTTATACACCATGGGTCTGTAGTGTAATATATAAGGTAAGGTTCCTCTTTAGGGAGAGGCTCCAGTAGGTGTGGGGAAAGACTTATACCCATGGTCTGTATTTTGTAATAAAAAGGGTAAGGTTCCCTCATTATATAGAGGCCCATGTAGGTGTGTGGAGATTTTATACCCCATGGTCTGTAGTTAATATAAGGGTAAGGTTCCTCATTATATAGAGGCCCCATGTGGTGTGTGGAGACTTATACCACATGGTCTGTAGGGTAATATATAAGGGTAAGGTTCCTCATTATATAGAGGCCCCATGTAGGTGTGTGGGGGACTTATACCCAAGGTCTTTTAGTGTAATATATAAGGGTAAGATTACTCATTATATAGAGACCCCATGTAGGTGTGTGGAGACTTATATACCATGGTCTGTAGTGTAATATATAAGGGTAAGGTTCCTCATTAGGGAGAGGCTCCATGTAGGTGTGTGGAGACTTATACAACCTTAGTCATTCCACTGAAATTTAAAAGGGGTTTTACCATGAGATGAAAGCCCCTGCACAGGTCACTTGCAGCTAGTTGTGAGCCGGTCATGCATATGAATGAGAAGTGTGGTTCTTTTAGCAATCCTCTCCATTCATTTCTACGGGAGCTTCAGGACATAGCCGAACACAGTCACTCGGCTATCTTCAGAAGCTCCCAAAGAAGTGAATGGAAAGGGCTCATGAGACTTAAGCTAGGACTTTACAGCGCCGCTCATCAGAGGTAACGTTTCCCAATTCACAAGGAACATTACCCCTTTCTAGCTACCCCTGATGGCTCTCACCTAGCCAACCAATGCTCTACTCTGCACTGATGAGGGCTCAAACACCCTGAAACACCTGTCTGCAGATGAATATCAAGTTGGCTCTAATCCCATTCACATTGCATGGCTCCGTGAGTTGGATGTTAAAGGGGTTTTGCCATGAAGGGAGTTCCTTACATCCTTATCAGCTCTGGGGAGAATATAAACAAATCATGCTGAGCCATGAACCCTGCAGGGGTGAGAGGGAGGGGGGTGAGCAGAGAGTAAGGAAGAAGGCAGCGTCTCAAAAGTTTACTCAAATAATAACATTACAACAGTGGATTCTCTATAAAGCAGACAGACTCGTACACTGCACTTTCTCCCCAGCCTCTTGCAAGCTCCTTCATGTTCCCTGTCATCAGATAAGAAGTGCAAACACGCGGCCAGATCAGCTCCTGGTCCTGTCTAATGTAAACTTTAAGGTAACTAAGGAGGACTGAGCAATGCTGTAGCTCTCACAGGCTTCCCATTTTGTAATCACATATATTTAGAAAAGTGATTTAATACCCATTTTGGAGGATCCCACGTCAACATTACATCGTGGCAAAACCCCTTTAACTGAGAAACGCCACATCCAATAGCTGCTGCAGAGTTTGCTTTAATTTCCCATGAGCCCTTTAGAATATAAAGAGAAACTACCCACACGCAGTGACTCAGCTCTCGGATTATTGTACGTTACGCCAATGTGACGATATAAAATACTACACTCAGTGACACGAGTCTGCGGAGAACTCGGCAATGTTATCACAACCGGCAATTTCACGTGGGAGGAAACATCATTTTCTAGGTTTTATTCCTAAACGGCTTCCCCAATTATGTCTCGACTAGCGGGAACTAAGCAAGAAGAAGCATCTGCTCAGCGCGCCGCCCTGCAAATCCCGACTAGACTAAAAATACAACGTGTGCCCAAAATCTGCACAAAGCCTCCATGGTTTGAGGATCTGCCCCAAGAGGGAGGAGAATACATCATTGATCTCTGTCTGATCACTGCAGACGATGGAGTCCCAGGGGCCTCAAGACACATGTTTTTGGAAGTGATGGTAGAAGAACAAAGACGACTGCCGGTGCCTACAGGGACACATGTGGAAGAGTCCTTACATGGGGCTGCAGGAGCGCTGCCGGGGAGCTACATGTCATTGACAGTATCATGTGTATACAGATGCTCTATAGACACAGAGAAGATGGCGCCGTCACTCCCGGCCCTCGGTCGCTGTGCACTTTCTCACATGATGATGATGATCTAGAGCGCACATCTAAGGCTACTGCTGCAATTCTGGAGAAGGACAGGGTGAAAGGTGGCCGAGAACATCTCCTGATATGAAGCCAACACCCATGGGGAGTCTGAGTAGACTAGCGGAGCCTCGCTCTTCATCCAGCATCCAGATGAGGTCCCTCCGGACGTAGATGCTGCAATGTCACCAAATTGTCCATTTCAGGCCTAGAAGACAGGGAATGGCGATGGAGGCCGCACCGAATACTAGATGGAGGAGAGGTCACTGGAGGGGGGGGGATTCATGGTCATCAACTAAGACTGAGGATTTTGTCATCCAAGTTCTATTATTATTACTTTCATGTTATGGGTGGAACAAATGTTCTAGGCGACTGGGTTGTGTCCACATTTTGGCAATTGCTCTCGTGTTCAATGAAATATTCATCCAAATCTTACTTTTCATAGGGGTGCACTCATTTATAATATAGAGAGACAGATGTATAGACAAATGATATAGATAAATAGGATATAGACAGAGATCAATAATAATATAGATGGATATAGATATGAGACAGAGAGAGACAGAGATAGAAATAGATAAATATGAGAGAGACGGAGGCCGAGAGAGAGAGACAGAGGCAGAGAGAGAGAGAGACAGAGAGAGAGAGAGAGAGAGAGACAGAGGCAGAGAGAGAGAGAGAGACAGAGGCAGAGAGAGAGAGAGACAGAGGCAGAGAGAGAGAGAGACAGAGGCAGAGAGAGAGAGAGAGACAGAGGCAGAGAGAGAGAGAGAGAGAGAGGCAGAGAGAGAGAGAGAGATGAGAGAGGCAGAGAGAGAGAGAGAGATGAGAGAGGCAGAGAGAGAGAGAGAGAGAGAGGCAGAGAGAGAGAGAGAGAGAGAGAGGCAGAGAGAGAGAGGCCGAGAGAGAGACGGAGGCCGAGAGAGAGACGGAGGCCGAGAGAGAGAGAGAGAGACGGAGGCCGAGAGAGAGAGAGACGGAGGCCGAGAGAGAGAGAGAGACGGAGGCCGAGAGAGACGGAGGCCGAGAGAGAGAGAGAGAGACGGAGGCCGAGAGAGAGAGAGAGAGACGGAGGCCGAGGAGAGAGAGAGAGAGAGGAGGCCGAGAGAGAGAGAGAGACGGAGGGAGAGAGAGAGAGACGGAGGGAGGGAGAGAGAGAGAGAGACGGAGGGAGGGAGAGAGAGAGAGAGACGGAGGGAGGGAGAGAGAGAGAGAGACGGAGGGAGGGAGAGAGAGAGAGAGACGGAGGGAGGAGAGAGAGAGAGAGAGGGAGCGAGAGAGAGAGAGAGAGACGGGGGCCGAGAGAGAGAGAGAGAGACGTGAGGAGAGCCCGAGAGAGAGAGAGAGAGACGGACGAGAGAGAGAGAGGAGAGACGGACGAGAGAGAGAGAGAGAGAGACGGAGGACCGGAGAGAGAGAGAGAGAGAGGGGAGGCCGGAGGGAGAGAGAGAGGAGGAGGCCGGAGAGAGAGAGAGAGTGGGGAGGCCGGAGAGAGAGAGAGAGGAGGAGGCCGGAGAGAGAGAGGGAGAGGAGGCCGGAGAGAGAGAGAGAGAGAGACGGAGGGAGGGAGAGAGAGAGACGGAGGGAGGGAGAGAGAGAGAGAGACGGAGGGAGAGAGAGAGAGACCGAGTGAGAGAGAGAGAGAGAGACGGAGGGAGAGAGAGAGAGACAGAGGGAGAGAGAGAGAGAGAGACGGAGGGAGAGAGAGAGAGAGCGGAGGGAGAGAGAGAGAGAGAGACGGAGGGGGAGAGAGAGAGAGACGGAGGGGGAGAGAGAGAGAGACGGAGGGAGAGAGAGAGAGAGAGACGGAGGCCGAGGAGAGGAGAGAGAGGAGACGGAGGCAACGAGAGAGAGAGAGGAGAGAGCAACGGAGGCGAGAGAGAGAGAGAGACGGACGGACGGAGGGCGAGAGAGAGACGGACGGACGGAGGGCGAGAGAGAGAGAGAGACGGACGGACGGAGGGCGAGAGAGAGAGGGACGGACGGACGGACGGAGGGCGAGAGAGAGAGAGAGACGCGGGCCCCAGAGAGAGAGAGAGAGAGAGACGCGGGCCCCAGAGAGAGAGAGAGACGCGGGCCCCAGAGAGAGAGAGAGAGACGCGGGCCCCAGAGAGAGAGAGAGAGAGAGAGACGGAGGCCGAGAGAGAGAGACGGAGGCCGAGAGAGAGAGACGGAGGCCGAGAGAAAGAGACGGAGGCCGAGAGACAGAGGGAGGCCGAGAGACAGAGGGAGGCCGAGAGACAGAGGGAGGCCGAGAGACAGAGATAGATTTGAAACCTCTATGGCAGAGGTGGAACTGAATCCGTTTCATAACAGACACCAGCGGACGCCCAATGGACCTCACTGACTACAACAGGATGCACCAGGTATCTAATTTTAACGAAAAAAAAAAAAAATTGTGCGCCTTTGGGAATTTTTTTTACCGGAAAATCTCCCTTAAAACCCCAATGCTGTTGTGCCGCAGCCACATAATGATGGGATAGTGGAGGACGGTCCTTGCAGCTCTACCTAGATAGGTCCCATTACGAGGCTGCACACACGAGCAGAGCTGCCCCCATTACAACCCAGCACGGACCCAGGACTGTCTCTAAGCAAGCAGAACCTTTCGGCTGGGATCACACGCTGCTTGATATAACTGCATAGAAACCGCATCTATTGGCTGCAATTTTATAAGGATTTCACCCAGTTGTTCCTAATCTGAGCTACTTATACGCCTGTATCTTTCAGGGGGCAGCACGCGCTCCTGCTGCAGTAGAAAAAAGCATCTCAAATGCAACTAACATGCCACGTGTGAAGCCAGCACTGGGATAGGGGATCACGTCGTATCTCCTAATGTCACAATCCCAAGAAGCTAACCCCACTCATCTGCTGTGCTGGGGGGAGTGACTGCGTTACCAGTGCAACTTGCAGCACTTTGCTTCACCTCCAACAGTAAATCAGCAGATTTCCCAGCCAAGGGGATTGGCGGGTCTAAGGTTAAGCACAAAATTTCAATTAAAGGTTTACTTGGGTTAACCCCCGGGTTTTATACAGCCCACCCTATAAAAACCCCTTTTTATAAATGAAAGCATTTTGGCCTGAGCGCAGGACGCAAAGAAAAAAAACCCCTGCTGTAGTTAGCCGCCCCGTTACAAAAACCAGCGGATCGGAAAAAGTTGCGAATTCGCCCGGGTCCGCGGTTTGCCATCAGTTTACGTACATTCAATTTAAGGCCGACGGCAAAAACAAAAACCGACATGGTTTTCTAAAGTACAACGCCCCAAAAACCGCGGCCCGATAGGGGGGAAAAAAAGTGTTGACTTTCTGACGTATTTTGTCCTATGCTGCGTGCACCACGTAAAAGGGTCCTCACCCCCTCCCCCACCTCCAGTGATTGAATGCCACCAAGTGTGCCGTCACTTGTTGAATACTGAAAAAAGTGATGTGGGACCCGAAGGGGCACATTTATTAAAGGTGGAATGTAGATTTTTAAAGTTAATTTTTATATAAAATGGAGTCCAAATTACATCCATATTATCCCCCAGAGCTGCGCTCACATTCTGCTGGTGAGTCCTGTGTAATAATTATTATCCTGCACTGATACTGATTTAACATCCGTTTATACCCCGAGTGCATCACTTTTTTGTGGGCGTCACTTTTGACATACATTACTTATCCTGTGTGATCTGGTTACTCCAGTATTATCTCCAGAGGACTCACTATTTGTGGTCCCGTCACTTGTAACTACTTACTTACCCCTGTACTGATCCTGGTTACTTTCCTGTATTTCCTCCGGCTGCACTCACTTTTTGCTGGTGCAGTCCTGTGTCCCCTCTTACTTACCCAAATTGTTGCTTATGTGTAATTATTCCTTTAATAGAAACGGGCCCACTTGCTGCCCTCACCCCATGGCAGCCCCACCGCCCATTAGGGTCCAGTCTTATAAGAATTCAAAGAAAGTGACTAAATTTGCAGCAAAAAGCATTTTTTTTTTTAAATTTTTTAATTTAATTGAAAAAACCCGATGTGAAGGCGCGGTCCTCCCCCCTTGAAAAAAATTAAAAGCAAACCCCAGCCGTCGGGGTTTTGGTTTACTGCATGCAGGAAGCTGATGCCAAAGTCGGAGAAAATCCCCGAGTTTAATTTTTCCGGGCAAAACTTCTCTTTTTCTTTAAGTGTCGGTTTAGTGTAAAAAGATGCAAAGCGAGCGAGGGAGAGCGATTCCCTGGCACGGTGCGCGGCACGCTGCGGCTCGGAAACGATGGCACCCCCCCCCCCCCCCCACCCCGGGGGCTACAGGACCTCTGCATGTTAACCCAGGAAAAAAATAGATCTCCAAAAATGGGTAATTTTAAAATCCCGCCATTCAAACCATGGTGTTTGGTGTGTTTAAAGGCCCTTCAGTTAAAAAAAAAAAAAAAAAAAAAAGTCCCAAAACGCCCATGCGGGTTTTTAGAGCTCATTCTTCACAGGGGTTCGTCTCCCACTTCCAGGTTCAGGCTGGGGTTGGTTTACGTTCAGGTTCCCCCATTCTTTCGGTTGGGGGGTGTCTACAGTTGCAGGCGCCCACTTCCATTGGTGTGGGGGGTCTACGCTTCAGGCCCCCACTTCCTGTTCAGGTGTGGGTGGTTTTTAAGCTTCAGGTCCCATTTCCTGTTGGTGTGGGGGGTTTCTACAGCTTCGGCTCCACTTCCTGTTCAGGTGTGGGTGGTTTACAGCTTCGGGGCTCCCATTTCCCGTTCAGGTTGTGGGTGGTTTACAGTTAGGCCCCCTTTTCCCTTTCAGGGTGGGTGGTTCTACAGCTTCGGCTCCAATTTCCCTGTTCAGGCTGTGCGTTTCAACGTTGGGTTTCCACTTCTTTTCGGTCTGTGGGAGTGTCTACGCTTCAGGGCCACTTCCTTTTCAGGTTGGGGATGGTCTACAGTTTCAGGGCCACTTCTGTTCAGGCTGTGGGACAGTCTAAGCTTCAGGCCCCCACTTCCCTGTTGGGTTATTCTACGCTTCAGGCCCCACTTTTGTTCAGGCGTGGGGGGTTCTACAGCTTCAACCCCCTTTCCGAAGGCTGTGGGGTGGTTCACAGCTTCAGGCTCCCCTTCCTATTAAGGGTGGGGGGTGATTCCCCCCCCGGTGGTCCTTTTTTTTTTAAGGTGTGGGGGGTACTACGCTTCGGCCCCCATTTTCCTTTTCGGAGTGGGGGGTTTCTACATCAGCCTGACATTTCCCCTTGCTATTCCTAGCTCGGTGTTGAGGGACATTGGTATTGCATGGGTTTAACAGAGGACAAAAAGGTACGACCCAAAAAGGGTTTTAAAGTTTGTCAGTAAGAAAAAAAACAAGCCCTGTGTACTGAGGGACACGCAGGGAGTGATTCCCCTTTCCCACCCATATTAGGCAGGGCGGTGGTCAGTAACTGGAAAGCTTGTTACAAAAAAGGGGAATAAGAATGGTCAAAACTTGAAGAAAGAAAAAACCCGAACGCAATGTTTTGGGTAATAGTGTTTATTCGTACATGTTTAAAGTTTTAAATGTGGTGAGGTACTTCTTCAATAGGGACGGCCCCTTTATAGTGTGGTAAACCCGACTGTGAAAATATATCAGGGGGTTGTGTAAAGCAAGAAAAAAAGGGTTCCTAAAAAGTTGTTTTGGGAACGGGAGACGGGGCTCTAAACCAGGAATCCTAGACAAACCCAATATCACGGCATTATGGGAAAGGAGCTGGGGGGCCCAAAGTCCCCTTGTTGGAGTAAAAACCCTCAATTTGCTTTTGCCCCACTGGGTCTTTGGAACCCAAAAGGATATTTACCCAAACCCATCACACCCATCTGTAGACGCCATTTTCGGGATGCCCCTTTTGACCCCACTCTTGATCTCACTCAGCCAGCCACCCGCTTGCTTGTACTATCGTGGGTGGCTTTGGGTTTGGGTAAATATCCCCCTTTTTCTTTCCAAAGCCTTGTGTTGCTGCTTTTTTTGGGGGCAAAAGGCAATTTGATCTCCACACCTTATGGCGTCTCCAAAAAAAAAGGGTTTTCACTAATCCAATAAAAAAGCAAATCTGACCCCAAGGATTGCCATCTGATGGGAAAACATGGGCCCTATAGTTGCAAAAAAAAGGACCAACAGGAAGTGAGCCCCTATTGTTTGGGCATTTTTCCCTTTTCCTTCTGCAAACTAATGCAGAAGCAACAAAACCAGATGTGTTGCAGTTTCCCCCGAAGTGATCACCCGGCCGGCGGTGGCTGGCCGGGGTGTATAGGGGGTTGTGTTATCAGGTTACCATTTTAAGATAAGTAAGGTCGCGCAAACTTAAAAACCGTTATGCTACAGTCCTGCACCATAAACCGTAAAAAAGCGGCTCTTACAGGTTTATGGGGTCCAACCAGCCAGGTCCAACTGCCCATGCCGGGAGCTCTTAAAGGGCTGCTAACTGATAACAAGTACTAAAAGGGGTTTTCTATTGATGCCCAACCCCTTAGGATAGATCATCGGTGTCGATCAAAAGGGGGGGTTTTTGTCCCTTTAAGGGGCCCACCCCCCTTCAGGCACAGCGCCCCGGTTGTTAAAGGGTGTGCAGGTATTTCAGTTCGTACGTGTCTTTATTTAGATCGTGGATGTGGTATGTGGGGAAAGGACATGGCCCCCCCCAAGAATGAACGTAAAAGGGCCATAATCCCATGAGGAGTGGCCCCTACCCATCCTGAGGTAAGCGTGTGGAAAAACCCCCTTTTAAAATTTGTGACTGGGGTCCCTAAGGGCAAGTTTAGGATAGTAAAAGGGGTTTTTCCCCCACTAACATTGAGGCATTTTATTTGCCCTCAGTCTAGTTGGGGGCCTGCCTTTATCCAAAAACTGACCCAAAAATCCCTGTTTGAATGAAGAAAGGGGCCGCGGTTTCTCCCTTCATTTCAAAAGGTGAATACAGCCATGAAGTCCCCCCCGCTGACTCAGATCCCAAAGAAATGAATGGAGAGTAATGCGCGGAGAGCCCCTTCTCCCTACAGAACAAAGGGGCTGGGGGTTGTTACGGAGGCAAGTCAGGTCCAACTTTGCCAAATCCTATAATATAAAACCAAAGTTTGAAGGCAGAGGGCCCTTTAACCCCCTTAAGACCGCCCACCGCGTAGCTGGTGGGGGTCGTTTGTCTACAGGACGTCTTTGGGTGCTGCAGGAAAACGGGGTTTGCGGGTCCGGGCGCCGCCACGTGGGGACGGGGGCTGTACTCCACAGCCCTGACCAGGCATCCCTGCGAGCCCCGCCCCCGGGGGCTTTTAAAACCCTTTTTTTGCGCAGACGTCCCCCGCAGGCAATCAAAGGGGGCCCTGCTCTGTCGGGTGTCGGAAAAACCCGGTGACCCCACAAAGCCCGGGGGGAGGCTCTCAGTCGCCTGGGGCCTAGAGTGGCCCCAGAGCTGTCTGTGTAAAAGCAGTGACCGGGCAGACGTGTGCTGTCCCGATCATGCCCTGTGTCAGACTGACACGATTAAAATGTTTTTGATTATGAAATGCTAATAATTGCTAAGTGTAAAAAAAAAAAAAAAAATGTAAACAGTTCTCCCTTTTCTGGGGATTAAAAAAAAAAAGAAAAAAAAAACAAAAAATAGTGTAAAAAAAATAAAAAATAAAAAAAAATTTTAATAAAAAAATGTCAAATTATATTTACACACAAAAAAAAAAACTAAATTTTTGGGGTTTTCCAAAAGGGCCCGAAAAAACCTGTATTTTTAAGTCTAACAATTTAAAGTGTTAAAAAATGGAATGTTATAAAAAAAAAAAAAATTGAAAAAAAAAAAATTAAGAAAAAATTCTGCAATTATTTTAAGTAAACTTAAACTTTTCCCCTTTTAAAAGTGCAATTGTCTAAAAATAAAAAAAAAGGGCCTTTTCCCCAAACCAAAACCATTAAAAAAAAAAAGTTAAAAACTTTTTGAAACACAAAAAGGCAAAAAAAAAAAAAATTTTTCTGGTCATTAACTACTTTTCGGGCCCTTGGATTTAAAAGGGGTAATATGGGGGGGGTTTTGGGTTTTAAAGGGACCTGTAAATTTTTCCGGAAAAGGTCTGTGTTAGTAAAATCCTTGTTTTCCCGGTTTTCATTTTACCATTTTCTCTTATCCCCCCTTGTGTGTGCTTTTTCCTTTTATTCCCCCTAAAAAAACATTTTCCCTTTGAATCTGTACATGGGTTTTTACCTTTTTGGGGGCGTGTTGGGGCACCACTGATTTCCCGCACTGTTTGGGACAATGTCATAGCGGGCGGGGGCCCGGGCCCCCCAATTGATGACACCCAGGGGGACGGGATTGGTAACCAGTTTTATAGGGGGAAAACAAAAAGAGGAACCAAAAACCCCTTTCAGCTTTAAAGAAAAAACCTGTCACATGGGTTTTATCCCCCCCTCCCCTGGCTAGGGCGCAAAGCTAGGGGACAGACCGCTTTTTCCCCAAGCGCTGTCCCCCCCCCTTTTTCTGTAAAGAGCGGGAGTTTTGAGCATTTAATGCACAAAGCTGCAGTTTGCAGCCTGAAAAAGATTTCAGTTTATTCATGAGCACCCTGTTAGTCCCCCCCTTTCCCGGGGTTTAGCCCCACCCCCCTGACAGAATTTTCACGTTTTACCTATTCAAAGTATGGGGTTAATAAATTTGTGGGTGGGCGGAGGGGGCATGAATTATCGGACTCTTTTCAGGGCGAAAACTGAAAAGTTTTGAGCGGGGTAAATGCTATAAAAACTCCAGAATCTTACAAAAATAAGGGACACGCGCTGGAAACAGCGGGGTCTGCCCACGGTTGTGCTCCCACTCAGAAAGGGGGGCAAACCTATGTGACAAAATTTTCAGAATTGTTTTTTCAGGGGGAAATTTTAAGGCCCCTTACTAAAAAAAAACCCCGGAACTAAATTTAAAACCCAAGGCCCAATCCAAGGGAAGAGGGTGGGGGACGTGAATAACTTTTGGAAGTACCATGTGCAATAAAAACAATGTCTGGGGCTGCTCGGCAAATGGAACCGGTTTCGGCCAAAAAAAGAGAAAAAAGCGAATTTGCTGTGAAAATTAGTGCAAGCACAAAGGGAATTGCACTGGTTAACGCTGCAAAATCTGCCCCACCCAAATGAAGGTGAAAACTGTGGGAAAATCCCCTGCTTTTTTGGGAACACACTGAGCATGACTTTTCTTTAAAAAAACCCCTTCAAAATTTCATTGTAATTTGCTGAAAAATTTCCCCAAATCCAAATTCCCCCAAATCTGTACCTTTTCCCAAAAGGGCTTTGGCCGGTTTGGCGCTCCCCAGACACATTTTTGCTGCAAATAAAAACAGGGCCCGTCCTCTGTTTACGAACGGTCGGTAAAGGGACTGTAGGTTTGTTCTGATGTTTAATTTGTATGCAAGTCGGAACAGGTTTAAATTTAAAAGTAAAATCCAAACACAAAAAAGGGGTTTTTTTGTTTTTTTTTGGAAAAGTGCATTGGGAAAGGGTTTTTTTTTAATTTTTCTTGCTGTCTGTTTTCCCCGTTAAGTGAAATTTTCCCCCTGGTGCTGTTGGGCCCTGCTGGGACTTGTCCAAATTCCCCCGCTACTATCTGCTGTTTTGGGAAAATGGAAAATAAAAGTGCCAGCATGCCCCCTAAGTCTCGGTTTTTCCCAAAAGGGGACAATTTTAAGTCGGAAAGGTGTAAATTTTGAGGGAAGGGCCCCTGTTTTCTTTTCCACAAGGGGACCTGTTTTTTTGTGTGTTTTTTTTTTACAAATTTTGGGTCCTTTCACTGTGCTGTTCCCCCATTTTTCCCTCCCCCCGGGAAAATTCAAAAGACTGAATTTAGTCAGGGGTTTTAAAAATTTTGGGGGGTTTTCCCCTTTTACCCCACGAATTTGCACTGATTGGGAAAAAGATCAAAACTATGGGAGGGACACAACCCCGGGCTGGTTAAACACCTTTTTAAAAAGTACAAATTTTCCCGGTTGTGTTATTTCCCCCCTTTTTTTTCCTCCCAGGGAAAATTTTTAAAATTACCTTTTTAAAATACTATTTTTTTTTTTAGAGCCCCTTTTTCCCCTGTGCCCCCTCCGTTATCCTCCCGGGAAAAGTTTTGAATAAAAACTTACAAGAATTCACCCGCATACATATTCTCACACGGGCAGAGCTCATTTTTTCCCCTGTGAGGATTGGACACTTTTGGGAAAAAAAGGGAAAGGGGGCGGCCCTTTTCAATCTATTTTAAATGTCCAGGAGGGAAAAGAGGAGCAGATGAGCTAAACTTTTACGGGTCTTTCCCCATGGCACAGGTATTTTAGTCGGATTTACAGACGGTTTTTGGATTTTTAAAGTCGTTTGTAAAAAACCGACTGTCAAACCCCTTTTTCAAGACCCTTTTTAAAGTAAAATTCCCTGTTTGCCAAATCCCTTTTAAGCCTTTGGGGGGCTTAAAAAAATTTTTTATTTTAAAAGTGGGGCACTTAAAAATTCAAAGTTTTTTTTTTATGTTTTTGTAGATAGCATAAATGGGTTCTTTTTGGGGGTTTTCCCTTTTTATTTTGGGATAGCTCTTTTTGCAGTTGTGTGCCCCTGGTAATGGTTTTGGTGGGGTAATATATATATGCCCCCCAACCCCGCCCGTTGGGGACCCAGGTTCACATTGGGTTTTTTTAGAAAGGGGGTTTTTATGCAAAAAACATACGCTGTATTTTGGGTATATTGGGTTTTAATCCCAAAATTGGGAGGAAAGGGGGGTGCCTCCAGTTTTTGGTTTTTTTGCACCCCCCCAAAATTCACAGGCGTTATATGAGTGCAGCTTTTAGGGGTTTTGGGGGTTTTTTTTTTTTTTTTTCTCTTGGAAAAATGGAAAGGGCGGGTTGACCCAGTGAGAGGCCTGAATTTGGCTCTTAAATTTAGAGGTAAAAATAGAGTAGGCCACCCGACCTGAGATCACGTTGTAAGCCGTGGGTGGCTTTAAAAATTTTTTGATCAAAACCCGTTAAAACTAAGATCTAAAAGTTTTTTTTCAGGTTTTGGAATAAAATTGGGGGCAAAAAATGAAAGCCCCTTTATTTCTCCCTTTTTTTTCCGGGGCCCGGTTTTACCAGCCCGCGGGGGTTTCCCGGGGAAAATTTAAGGCCCGTTTCCCACGGGAAACAGATAAAAATTCCGGTTTTTGGAAAACCCGATTGGTTTTTGGGTTTTTTTTTTTTTTTCTCATGCAGGGGGGACGGCTTCTGTCTGCAGTTTGAAAATTCCCAAGCCCCCCCCCTTCGCACCCCCCATGTTAATGTTCTGCCCAAAAACCCGGGGTTGAAGAAAAAAACATGTTCTAATTTTTTTGGGGACCCCCCCGGGGGGTGAAAAAAAACCCGAATGGGGGAAAAATTTCCGTGCGGGGGACTGCTCCCGGGAAAATTTTCCATTAAAAGTCCCATTTTAAAAGGTTGACAGTGGGTTTACGACGGTTTTTTCAAATCCGAAAACGTCTGTAAACCCGGCTAAAGGGACCTGCCCCGGGGGAAAAAACGCTCTTAGAAAATGTTCTTTTTTCCCCACCCCGGTTTTTCGGGCAGAAAAGGGAACAGGTGGGGGGTTTTTGGGGAAAGGGTTTAAAATCCGCAAAAACCCGCGGGAAAAAGGGCCCCCCCACCTGCGTGACAAAAACAGACCAAATCCCCGGTTGGGTTTTCCGGCCCATTTTTTTGGTCTTTTGGCCTTGAAAAAGCACCCTTAAATTTTTGAGAAAAATTAGCCGCACCTTTGGACCCGGGGTAAGAGGGGCGTGGGCAGGATATTTTAGGGACCCTGACGTCATCTCTTCTTACGTTTAACATTTGGGCTAGTCTGTAGTGGCTAAACAACAGGGGGCCGCAGCAATGGTCCCACTATTTTATACTGCACCCTTGTTTTTTGCCTTTCCCCCCGGTTAAACCGCTAAGTCCCGGAGTGTAAAGTGCATTCCTGCTTTCCCCAAAAAAAATGTTTATTTACGGAGGCGTAGAGAAAATTGTTAATGTCGGGCTGCTGGGGGACCGCAAAATTGCATCAGCCCCCGGGCCCGGGGGTTTCCACTTCCCTTTGGGGCCGGGGCCGAAAAGGCCCTTTCTAAGGGCCCTGGGCCTTTTTTCTTTTTAAATTTTCCGGGTTATTGCTTCACTAAAATAAAAAATTTTTAAATTTCCCAATTTTTTCAAAAAACCCGGGGCCCCAAAAAAATGTTTAAAGGCCCAAAAACCCTTTGAGGGGATCTTTTATTTATGGAATGTGTTTAACTAAAATTAGGCGGGGGGGGGGGGGTGCCGTTCTGCCAGAAGAACGGGGCGGCCGCGGGTTTGGGCCCACAATAAGATAGGTTTCCCCTTCTTTTATGAAAAGGGGGGCTTATTTAAAATAAAACCCCCTTTCAAATTATACCATTCCCTTCCCCTGTTTCCCCCGGGAAAATAAGAAGTTCTTTTTTTTAAAATTTTTGCCCCAAAAAGACGAGCCAAAGACTTATTTTTAGGGGGGGGGTCTAAAAAAAAAAATTTCCAATTTTTATTAATTTTCTGTTAGTGATTTCATCACAAACTTTCAGCGTTAGCACCCAAATTTTTTGAATTGCATAAAAAAAAAATTGCACTGGTTTATTTTGGGGGGGGGGTTCTTACTTTGGGGAAACGGGGATGGAGCCCCTGGGGCCCCAGGTCGGGCAGGATTTATGGAGTCATGGAAAACCCCCTATTTCAGGGTTTAGGGGACTTGGTAACCGGTAAATTTGTAAAAAAGTTTCGGGAGTGTCAGAGCCGGCATGCGCAAGTGTAGATCTCATTTCTGGGGTTGCGATCAGGGGTTTTTATCTAAACCCCGGGATTTGGGGGGCTCGGGAAGGAATTCTTTCCCAAAATGAGGACAATTCCTTCAAACCTCACGGGGGTTTTTTTTCCCTTTCCCCTCTGGTTTCAAAATATGGCACAACGGGAGGAACTTTTTGGGAAAACGGACTTCCCCTTGGGGTCCAAAATTTTAAAACCTGTTTCCCGGCGAGGGTGCGACTGCCCCGGGCGCTGCTCTCCAAAGTGGGGGCCCTTTTGTTTGAAAATTTAGCGCCTCCCCCTTCACATTGAGATGTCCAAAAACCCGCCCAAAAAACGGACGGAAGAATTAACATCTACATTGTTTTTCGGGGGACGTTGCGGGGTTTTTCCCCAATAGAACCCCGTGAAAAAAGGGGTGCAGGCGGTTTTAAGAACGGTCTGCAAAACCCCCCAAAACCGTCGAAAAATTTGGCCGAAAAACCGGGTGCCTTTGGGGGCCCGGGCCCTTTAAGGGAGCAAAAGGGATTTTGGCCAAAAAGCCAGAAAAAAACCCCTTACAGACAGCTTTTTGGGAAAAGTC